>BSBK01001091.1:395000-510808 GCA_027943335.1 Chamaecyparis obtusa
ACGATTCATTAGCTCTTGCGGTCTTAGACACATGTTTCAAGATGTGTAGAACTTATGCCCATGGTCGTAGAAGTTTATATGATCAATGGATAAAGATATGTTTGTTTTAGTAAAGACTTGTTGCAGGAACATAAACTAAGAGTTTGCACAGACCTAGTTGCAGTGTTTGGAACAAAACTATTGTGCGACGATGAATTTTGATACGTGCGCTTGGGAAATGTCAGAAGACATCATGAAGAAGATACATTGTGATCATAGCGTGTTCATTTGATTGGTAACATCTTTCATGACATGTTTTCTAGCGTGGTAGTATTTGGAAGCCAATCAGGAAGAGTAATGTGTACATGATTGATTTGTGATTAGATTATTGATGGAGCCGACCTTGGGTGAATTATAATTTTTATTACATGATTAGGGATGATGTGTGTGTTGTCACCTTGGATAATGTAATTGCTTGTAATGAAGTCCTATAATGGCCAACCTCTAGATGAATTATTATTTGTAACTTGTATATAAGGAAGGGTTTCTTCCTTGAGATAGTGTGTGGATTGTGACAGTAATATGCAATCTGGAAGGATGTGAGATCTTCTTCTAACATAGTAGAAGGTTGAGCATCTGGGCATAAAGATTGGATTGTCCTAACATGTAATTCAGGTATGATAAAGTATATTCAGTAAAGGATTGAAGGTGGATGTAACCTTCTGAGTGTATTTGGGCCCATGGCCAATTGTAATACCCCTAATAGGGTTTTAGAATCCTAACAAGGTTCATCCTTTAATAGGGACCTTTCTATTGTATTAATCGGCTCCTAACAGGGTTAAAACTCCTAATAGGGTTTCATTCATATAGTGCAGATATTTGTGGGTGTGTTCCCCATCAGGGTTTTTCCCCTAACAAGATTTTCCTCAAGAACATATCTTGGCGTCACTTGTATTCAATGATGTGATGTGGTTTTGCATTATGTTTTACATAAGATTATATTTGGTGTTAAGTTTAATAAGTTTGTTAAAAATTGATTCACCCCCCCTCTCAGTTGTTAGAGACATTATTATTCTAACAATTGGTATTAGAGCTATTGGTCCCTAGAGAGAAAGCTTGACCACTTGAGGAAAAGATCCAGGATGTCTTACTTCAAGAAAGAAAGTCCCAAGTTTGATGCAGAAAATTTTGATGCATGGAAGGACAAGACAAAGACTCATTTGTTTTGTTTAGACTTGGATTATTGGATGGTAACCAAGAAAGATGCAACACTCAAGACTGAAGATGAGTTGGAAGACCCTGCCACAACTAATGAGGAAAATAAGATATTTTAATACAACATGATAGCCAAAGAAGCATTGATAAGTGCATTATATAATGGTGAATTTTCTGAGATCAGAGATCTATACAAAGCACATGATAAATGGGAAAGGTTGACAACACTGTATAAAGGAGATACATACACTAAAGGAGTCAAACTTCAGAATTGGAGAGTGAGGATGGAGACACTTCATATGAAAGAAGATGAAATAGTAAGGATGTTTGTTCAAAGGGTTACATAATGGGTAATAGGGACCAAGAACAATGGAGGAACCTACACTGAATATGAGGTCACTACAAATATTCTAAGATCTTTGACACCAACATACATAACTAAAGTGCATGCTATAGAGGAGATCATACCATTGACCAAAAATTTCACAAGGTAAACGTTAGTATCCAAACTAAATACATTTAAGACTACAGAGCTTAAGGATGTCTTACCAAAGGTGAAGACAACTTTCAAGGTAACAATGCACAAGAACAGAGATGTAGGAACAAGTTTTGCAGGTACTAAAAAATCAAGTAAGTACAACAAGGAGCTAGGAGATTATGTTGATGAATGGGAAGGGATTGAAAAGCTTGAAAACAGTGTGGATGAGAAGATCTTAGCCATGATCGCAAGAAGAGAAAGAAAGGGCCAAGGTAAGTTTGAAGGAAAGTTATCTATAAAGTGCTTTAATTGCAATAAGGTTGATCATTTCACTTCTAGATGTCCAGCTAGAGTTCCTAAGCATAAGCCTAAATATGAGAAATACATCAAGAATAAAGAATGTAACTATGCTAATGATGGTACATCTAATGATAATGATGAGATAAATGAGTTACTTGGATTTGTAGCAATTAAAGAAGATAAACCTATATATCAAGAAATTATTAGTGGGGGGTGGTGAGGGGGGTATTTCTCCCCAACCCAGCCCCTCGTGCAAAAGAGGTTGCATGGCTAAGTTGTCGTGGAAGCTCAGCGACATGGTAGCTCAGTGGCACGACAACCTAAGTTGTCGATGCCATGGGCTACCAACAGCCTAAGTTGTTGGTGTTGTGGGTTGCCGACAACATAAGTTGACAAAGCAGCAGGCTGCACGACAACCTATGCAATCGTAGCAAGCTGTGGGGTGGGATTGACTATCCCTCCCCCCTCCCCCCCAAACACATGTTGCTTTTCATATGTTTTTATAAAATTTTATTTTATAAAATAAATTTTAGTTTAATAAATTTATTGATAATGAATGTTAATATTAATTAAATTAAATTAATATTATTAATTTTTATTTTAGTATAAGTTTTTTGTAATTATATGAGTTTAGTAATTATGGATTTGAAATTAATTTATTTAATTCCTTGTATAAATTGATTTTCACTTGTATAAAGAAGAATTTAATTAGGAATATAATTATAGTTGTGTTAGTGATTATTTTAATAAATTAATTTATGTAATGGTGTTTTACAAATTAGTTTATTATGAATAAATTCTAATGATTATTTTCCTTCTGTGATTGTGGGTTAAGAGGGAATCTTTTCTTTTTATGTCATCCTTTTTAGAATTTTTACTAGAGGCGGAATTACAAAAAATTGTGTTATGTTTGTTTGTCTTGCATACTTGTATGACATTTGATTTAGTTACAACCCAACCTTATGGGGACTCTTGATTATGTTATGATGAATATGTGATGGAAGTTGGTTATGTTGGTTCTTGTGACATTTTCAAACTAGGTCTTGTCATTTATGATCCACAATTATATATATGAGATGTCCTTTTGAGACTTGTGAGCTTAGGGTAGGTTATCTAGCTGTTAGAGGGGAAGTGACTTGTTTTGGAGGTGTCAAAGCCTAGAAGTGGCTTCATGGGTATCCGTAGTAAGTTACTTAATAAGTGATAATATAATACATTAAATGTAGTTTTAAAATGAATTAATAAGATAATGGATTCCTCACTCATGCCTCGATTGCTAGTATAGGCTAAGGATGGGAGTGGGAGAAGATGATTGCCCGTCTAGTAGTGACAGTGAGTTATGGCATGATCAGCTATCCTTGTCTACATGAGAGGATTTCGGGTTCCACATATGATCACACTTGGGAGTCAGAGTCCAATGAGATCATTCCAAGGGGTTGACATATGTGATGACACTTCCCTAATTTCATCTTAGGTTTCCTACATGTGTTGGTTGCCTATGGATTAGTATGTGTACCTTTGAGATAGGAAGCTTTTAGGATCCCTTGCTTAGTTCTACCTGATGAGGGATTTTGGTATTGTTATCTGAGTGGGGTCTAATGTTATCTCCTTAGCATGGTGGGCATGAAACCATAGGTTTCGACAAGGTCGTGAGGTAGTGATTCTCTTACCATTTGAGACTCTAATGTTTTGTACCAATACTAGATGATCCTTGTTGTGGTTTCTCGTATTCTGTCATCCTTGGAGATTTGTTCCTATTCTTTCTTTTATGTGTACTTTGTACTTAGTTGTATTTACATACCCCGCAACTTGTGTAGTGGATGTGGGTTATCATGTAAACTGTATGGTTCAAATGTATTTGTTATTCTTTTATGAGATGATGTACTTTAGTTTCATTATGTAGAAGATTTATATGATTATTGTACTTAATAGATTAAAGTGTACTTACATAATTCTACATTAAGGAACCCTTGAGATTTGTAATCTGTAATTAAGATTATGTTAATGAGTACGTATCAAATTTATGTTATTACTTCCATATTTTTATTGAATATTGTTTGTAAACTCTTAAGATAAAAATTATTCTGAAAACTTGGTAACAATTTTTAGGTTAGTCTCTCTTGGGTTCCCTTGTGCGACATTACACATTAGTACTGTACACTCAAAATGTGCACTTCTCTAAGTCATTACTTCCAAGGGCATCCATGGATTGGAAACCTTGAGAAAGCGACCTAGAGCTCCCTAGGCATGGAGCCACAAGGGTGTTTAGAATGCTCTCAGCTAGAGCTATTAAGCCTATAACCTTGCTAGTAAACCATGCAATGGGAGATTCAAAGAGACAAGGGCAAGAATGCCAATATCCTCAAGAATCAAAATGGAAATGTAATGCTATGCTATGCTATAAATGAAGATGCAAGAATGCAACTAAGCTATGAAAATGAGAGTATTACAAGCCTTACAAATTAAGCTATGTGAGTTAAGCTAGAAACATGAAAGGAAAGTAAACTAAAATGCCATGAAAGCTAAGCTAAATGTAAGAATGAAAGCTAGAATGCAAGAAGATCTCCAAAGCTCCAAAATCACCAAGAAAACATGTAGCATAAGATTAGCATAAAGAGTGGGATCCTTTGAATGAGGAAAGAGCTCTCCTTTTAAAGATAAATGGACCATGGAGATTAAGAGGCAAAAGATTTGATCAAGGGGTGAGTTTGAAAGAGGGAGCAATCCATGTGCACAAGTCTCCTCCAATGAGAAAGAAGTGTTGACTTTTGAGCCTCATGTGAGACAAAAAGGCCTTTTCTCCTTTTTATAAAATAAGAATAATGCTTTATTTGTGCAACTTAGGATAAGAGGAAAGTGGGGGCTTTTTATTTAATAAAAGGGGAGGGAATTCTTTTTAATTAAATAAAGACTTAGGATAAAATGGTTAGCCCATAGAATATAATTGAATAAATGATAGAGTTAGGATTTGATTTGAATTGAAAATATTGATTTAAAATATTAATTCAAGAAATTGATAAATTGAAGAATGGGGCCCAAAGTCTAGGTGACCATTTTAGGGTGCATACATTTGCCTCTCTTTGACTAATGCGAGATCGATTTGGGATCACATGTAGTCAAAGAATGAATTTGAAATGTGAGATCAATTTGGGATCATAGAACAACCCAGACATGTGTTTGACAGATGGGAACATGTCAGGACAAAGATAATGCTGATTGAAAAAAAAATGCCAACACCCCTGTAAATAGGTAATTGTCAAGTCTAAGATAAGAATCTCAAGCAAGGTTTGATAAAACTGAATCAAGGATTGAAGTTTGATAGGTACTAGCCCCTCATAATAGAAATCAAAATTAGGTAGAGGGGATGTAGAAGAAAGAGTGACATGATCAAATCACTAGAAATCATAATCGAGGATGAAAGATGATAGGATAACCATCAAGCAGTGAAAATATGCCCTAGTTTGACTAGGTTTGACTGAGAAAGATATAGGATAAAGATGAACTTAAACCTCAGAGAGACAAAGTGAATAAAAATGAATGAAAGACTAGAGGGTTGGGAGAGATGGGGATGAAGGAATGAAGATACCCTAGTGAAGATCGAAGGATCGGGCCTCAAACGGTCAGCCAATTGAGCAGAAGAAGGAGAAATTTTGAAATGTGATTTTGACTATCAAGATGAACTCGGATTTCAATTTTGATCCCAAAAATAGATCTAGGACGTCGACATTAGCCAGGGGTACAATTTTTGTGAAATTCTGAGATGTTTTGAAAATTGGTCAAAAAGTCAAAATGCTATATAAGGGGTAAAAAAGGTCATTTTCAAAATGTTATGATATAGACTCATGTTTTTGAAAATGATCTTTTTGATATAGATATGATGATAAGATTAACCCCTTGTGATGATAGGAGAAAGGTGTGATGTGAAAGACAAGGAGCGAAAGGCATGATCGATAAAAAAAAGTGAAAGATGAGCGTAGTTGACTGACAAGTCCGTGAAAGATGAAAGGAGAGCTCTTCTCCATATGCAAGATGTAAAACTAAAATAACATGATCTTAAGAATGCAAGCTACTATGAAAATTGGTTTTCTTGCAAGGTTACAAAGTCGTTAGACTCTAATAATTATCATCAAGCTTTATTGGTAGTGTCGCAAGATCATACAATACACACTAGTATGACTATGGGTATATGAATATGATTTGTATCAGATAGATATGTGGGAATCCCACCTAAGCATCAAAGACATGTAGGTCAATATGGCTAGTTCGGTGAGGTTCCTAAGTTTAGTATAGCAAGATTATGCTCATATCGAGACACAAGAAAGTAAAAATGACTATAAGCATGCACTTGCGAAAAACAGTCAAGGATAATACATTGTAGATCCTAGTGCCAAGTGGAACAAGCACAAATGCTCATGATAGTTAAGACCAAGAAAATATACCCACAAGCAGAAAAAGAAATAAAACATGTCCTCGTGCCCCCACTCTTATAGTCTTGCATCATAGAAAACTATTAGGGAGAAAACACTCATCAAAGAAATCATCATAGACAACACACAAAGAAATAAAGTCAAACAAGTCTCAGTGAGTCAAGTGTTTAAGTGCATGTGTGTAGGTCATAGAGTCAAACTTTGAGTATCACATCTACTAGTGAAAAATATTGTATCATTGTAGACTGCGAGTAGGATATCTAATAAATGTTAAGAAACACTTGACGCTAGGGAAGTGTTGAAAAACACAGTTGGAAAAGTGTTGAGAAACACTATTTGAACCAAGTTGCCCAAGAAACCCCGACGCACAAAGAGACCCAAGAGAAGCTAAAACAACAGATGTCCCCTAGACTAAGACAAGAGTCAATTCCAAACCAAGGCAACAAGGACAAGGCATGATGGAGAAAGGCTAAGTGTCGAGGACATGTGCTAAGAAACAAGGGTGCAAAGGCCTCAAGTAGCACCTGTTTCCAGGTTTTCACCACTTGATAGATTTTTTGATTTTTTCAAATTTTTTATTCTTTTGCTACCAAGGCGCTTATTTTCGAGTTTTCACCAAGGTACTTTTTCTTTTTTTCTTTTTTTTTGAATTTTTTGCAATTCTTTTTTTTTGGGGTGAGACATCAAAGTGCCTATTGCTAGGTTTTCAATAGGATTCTCTTTTTTTAGGACTTTATATGCTTTTTAGGATTTTTTCAACATCATATAAGTATGTACAAAGGATGCCCCTAGACAGAATGGGCATCAAACTCCCAAGCAAGATCACATCGTGTAGTCCCAATGTCTAGCAAGGTGGAGAACAAGAGGGATTAGCAAGCTGGTGGAAAAGATGGAAGACAAAAGAATGAAGGAGAATAAAGGAAAGAAATCCTCAAGGGCAAATTCCTCAAGAGTACCCAAGCTAGGGAAAAATTGTCATGTAAAACACATTTGGACAAGCAATGAAAGACCAGCATAGGATAAGTCACAAAAGAGTAATGTAAAAGAAGGAAAGGATGCAGTCCAAAGGAGTAGACATGTCAAGAGGCTTCATAGCATTGTGTTTTACTCTTTTTTATTAGATCAAGACCAAAGGGGAAAAGGATAATGAAAGGCTAGAATGAATGGAGGAACATAAATATGAAGGCTAAACATGAATGGAACGAAAGCAAGATCATCGTAAGATAGCTCACAAGATAGCCAAATGTTCGTGTATAGGTCAACATTGTCAAGATCAAAGAGAGAAGACGAAATGGATGAAATATGTAGAAGAACTACTCATGATGCCTGATTACCAGGTTTTCATCATAGTACCTATCCAAGGCGCCACAAGGGAGTGGTTTTCACCATAGGATGAATTTATTTATCTTTACTTTTGCTACCAAGGCACTTGTTTCCAGGTTTCCACCAAGGCACATTTTCAATTTTTTTCATTTTTTCCTCTTTTTGAATTTTTCTATATATTTTTTTCTTTTTTGGAAGAACGAAAGCTTTTTAGATAACGCTCCTTGAAAGGATAAACCATGATATGTCAAGGGTTCAAAATGATATGCTCAAAGATGCTGGTAGGAAAAGGAAGATGAAAGAAAAATGGAGGATAAGGTTTTATGTAAAGCGAGTGAGGTTGGAAGATAGGAGGAATAGGCAAATGAGGAAAAAGGATAGAAGGTAGAAGGATAAGGAAAGGAAGGATTGTGAAAGGGTAGATGGAAAGGAAGGCAAGATCAACATCAACACACACCTTGAAGGGTGGCGAGAGGATGGAGGAAACATGAATGAAGGAATATATGAAGGAATATGGTGAATGGATAGCAAAGGTTGTGGTTTAGGCGCATGGAATGAAAGAATGTTTTTGGAAGAAGATGAAGTGGAAGCCTTTGGATGCTTGAATGTCAACTTCACTTTTTGCACAATAGCAGACTCTTTCAAAAGAGAATTTGGAATCCATATAGTCATAGGCTTTTCATTTCTTTTTGATAATTTAGAGAGAATACCTTCAATGATGGATTTTGGAACCCATACTTGTCTTTTAGTTTTCTTCTTAGATATCTCTTTTGACTTTATGCCTCCATGTCGATTAGAGGAGACATGGTGATCTTCTTTTTTCGATGGATTCTTGTATTGCTTCTTTTTCTTGTATTGAACATTCAAGTTACTTCCAAAAGACTTGGGACTTGTGGAAGAATAAGGAGGATATGACTGGTTTAGATGAGTGGGTGGATGAAAAGGATTCAAGGGTATGCATCCATGTTGATCTTGAGGAAAGATAGGAGATGGAGGAACATAAGGACCCAAGATGGATGATGAATTAGGAGAGTTAGGAAGGGAAAGTGAAGGGACATAAGGGCCCAAGATGGAAGGAATACGTGAAGCCCTTAGTATTGGTGGAGGAGGTCCAAGGATAGACGTGGAAGATACAAAAGGATAATTAATAAGTTCATCATCATCTATATAACAACCAAGGACATCAGCATCTTTAGAATGAGCATTAGGATTTGGAATAAGATCATGAACATCTTGAATATGAGCACCTTCTTTGATAGGATTGTTCAAAGCTTGCAAAGACTTAGGAAGAGTAGAAAGTGGAAGCGAACATGGGGTGGTAGAACAAGAAGATGGAAGACTTTGATCTTGACAAGGAGATTTGGATAGCATAAGTGTATTCTCTTGATTTTCAATAGGCTTAACATTGGAAGTAACAACACTATTTTTAATAACCTTCATGGAAGTATCATCTTTGGAAAGCGCTAGTGTAGTAAGGTTATTTTGATTGTCAATAAGCTCAAGGGTGTAAGTAGGAGCTTGATCTTGCTTAGGAGAAGACTCAAGACACTAATACATTTGGGGGCATTTTGCGACGGCTATGTGTCGCAATTACGACAGCTATGTGTCGCAATAGCAACACCCATAGACGTCACTATTTTTTAGTCGCAAATTGCAATGTCTATGGGTAGCCGTCGCAATTGCGACACATATCCCGTCACAATGTGACTAAGATTTGTTAGCGGCATGGGCGTCGCCTCCCCGTCGCATGGCTTCGGAGGGCCGTCGCAATCGCGACGGGCCTCCCAAGCAATTGCGACGGGCGCCTGCATCGCATTACGACGGGTTGCCGTCGCAATTGCGACTCCCGTGGGTGGATTAAAAAAAAATAATTTATTTAATACATTGCTAATGAACCACATTAATGCTTTTTTCTTTCAAAAAATGAGGACAGCCACTGTAAAGACAACATGATAATGTACACTCACTGTAAGGATAGTCACAAATGAGGACATCTCACAGTGACTGTCCCTTGTGTAATTGCCACTTGAATGTATTGCTATTCAGCCACATTAATGCTTTTATTCTTCAAAAAATGAGGATAGTCACTCTAAAGACAACATGATAATGTACACTCACAGTGAGTGTACATTATCATGTTGTCTTTACAGTGACTATCCTCATTTGTTGAAGAAGAAAAGCATTAATGTGGCTGAATAGCAATACATTCAAGTGGCAATTACACTAGGGACAGTCACTGTGAGATGTCCTCATTTGTGACTGTCCTTACAGTGAGTGTACATTATCATGTTGTCTTTACAGTGTCAATATATGCATTATTGCTTAAACTGAAGAGTACTCTAAATAATATGTCATTGTGGAGTTCTGATTGCTTCCAATTTGATATACGCTTGTTCTACTTATGTATCCAGCATCATGTAAGAAAAGTTGATGCTTTTAAAATAGATTCATTTAGCCATGAAATGCCTGTGCATGTTACATACAAGATTCCAAGGCCCAAAACTGATTACTCATTATAATTCATGTACAGAATGATAATCAACCACAACGAGGCATGCGTAGGCACTGCTTAGATTTTGAGGCATCAGAAGCTCGTAGAAGAAACTTGACCAATGGCTCATGGAATGCAACAAACTTATTGCCTAAAATAGGAGCATTGGTAACCACAGATGATGGTTTTGAAAAGAACACTTCACCATCAATGTCACGTGAGGGAACTGCAATTTTTGATGGCAAGCAACTTGTAGTATATAAGAGAGATGCAGGTACAGATGCTGGGAATACATTGCTAATGAACCACATTAATGCTTTTTTCCTTCAACAAATGAGGACAGTCACTATAAAGACAACATGATAATGTACACTCACTATAAGGATAGTCACAAATGAGGACATCTCACAGTGACTGTCCCTTGTGTAATTGCCACTTGAATGTATTGTTATTCAGCCACATTAATGCTTTTCTTCTTCAACAAATGAGGATAGTCACTCTAAAGACAACATGATAATGTACACGGGCTGTAAGCGTACATTATCATGTTGTCTTTACAGTGACTGTCCTCCTTCAAGTGGCAATTACACAAGGGACAGTCACTGTAAAGGCAACATGATAATGTAGAGAAACGTTGTCATTTGTATTTTCAACAGTGCCGAGAGAGATTCCCTCCGCGAAATCACAGCTACAATTTCTGAGTACGTTGGGTTTATTTTTCTTTTGTCATTATTATGTAATCTGGTATTCAGCTGTTACAGAGCTAAAATACCCAGAAATGAGGACATATCTGTGTTGAATTTATTGTTAGCGGCTTTGGTTATTTAGAAGTTTAATTTTATTTGTTCATCTTTCAAGCACAAACGTTTTGTGGACCGTAACATCTTCATTGTTTCGGGTATGCAATGAAACAACCATAACTTGCAACTACCTTCACGGTACTTGTGTACATTATCATGTTGTCTTTACAGTGACTGTCCTCATTCAAGTGGCAATTACACAAGGGACAGTCACTGTGAGATGTCCTCATTTGTGACAAGGACAGTCACACATGAGGACATCTCACAGTGACTGTCCCTTGTGTAATTGCCACTTGAATGTATTGCTATTCAACCACATTTATGGGCCCGTTTGGACCACAGCACAAAGTAGCATCTACAGAGAAGAATATCCCAGGTGTAACAAGTTGTAAGAATATACCAACAGTTCTAAGAAGTTCCCTAGCACATAGTAGCATCTACAGAGAAGAATATACAACATGAGGGCAGCCACTGTAAAGACAACATGATAATGTACACTCATTGTATGTGTACATTATCATGTTGTCTTTACAGTGACTGTCCTCATTCAAGTGGAAATTACACAAGGGACAGTCACTGTGAGATGTCCTCATTTGTGACAAGGACAGTCACACATGAGGACATCTCATAGTGACTGTCCCTTGTGTAATTTCCACTTGAATGTATTGCTATTCAACCACATTTATGGGCCCGTTTGGACCGCGGCACATAGTAGCATCTACAGAGAAGAATATCCCAGGTGTAACAAGTTGTAAGAATATACCAACAGTTCTAAGAAGTTCCCTAGCACATAGTAGCATCTACAGAGAAGAATATGGGTCAACGAGGTTGACTTCAAAGCCATGCAATCTAATGGTAATAGTAATATCATAATTTGACATACTATCAGAAATACTTCCTAAATAGACTATTCAATCTTATAAGAGATGGATTCATGAGAACTATTATTTATGAAATATGAGTCAATGACTTTAATTAAAAAAATTACACAATCTAATTCTTGTAAAAATATCAAAATTTGACACATTGAAAATACCTTCCAAAAGTATCGTTAATTGATTAATATGAATCACTACTCATGAAATATAATTTTATAAACCTAATCTAAAAACTACACAATAAAAATCTTAATAGCAATATTGTAAGAAACTATTCCCAAAAGCAAGCCTAACAAAATTTGATGAAAATAATTTTTGTTTCACTCAACTTTGACATTCACAACTTCCTCTTTTATTATAATAAGAAAAAAAATGTCTTTTTAGATATACCTCATGAACCATACTCGAATAATCTATCATTTTTCTTCTCAAAAACATATTTGCAGAGCCTGCTTCTTTTACTTGTTTGTACTTTTATCTCTCTGATGGAAAGGGTTCCTTCAGGACACATTTTTCCAAGTTCACTGCTTGAGATATTTGAGGAGGGTTCCCCTGCTTGAGTATCCATCCAACCCATATTCGAGTAGTTCTACAATTGCACAGTCTAAATTAATAATACTGACAATTGAATGACGAATGATGATACATAGAATTGATATAAACTAATCCTAAAAACACTAAAACATTATTAATATATTTATATTTCATAAATAAAATTGATATAAAAGATCTGGAAAGATACATTAAAAAATAGAAAAACAGTAATTTATAATAGAAGGAAACTTAAATTGCTATTTAAAAAAAAAACAAGAGTCTTAAATCTTATCATTTTGTTTCATTATCATCCATAAGTACACACCTCTAGCATAATAATTATATTTTACCACCCATAAAATGAAAAAAAGATTTTCACAAGAGAAATTGAAGCTAGATTATAAAAATGAACCATCTTATTGGAAACTGGAACTGTTATCATACCCAAAAGGACTACAAAATTTCACCTTATCATACCCAGATTGTTGCTTTGCCTGGCGGAGGGAAATTTGATCAGTAAAATTGACACAGAGTATGTTGTCTCCATTGTCATGCTGGATAACAAAACACCAACTTTAATGGGCATGTACTGTCCCTTGTGTAATTGCCACTTGAATGCATTGCTATTTGATGCAGGGGCATCCCTAATGCAAGCCAAAGACACCATGATTGAAGGAAGTTTCCATGAATCCAAGGAGTCAAATCCTATCAATTGGAACATAACATTTTCACCTTGGAGCTTTCAAGGATTGACTGGTGAAAGGTCCTTTTGATTGACAAATCAGAGTCTTTTTGAATGACAAATCAGAGTCTTTTTGAATGACAATAAATTAGAATAGGAGTTTTAGATGTTTTCTTGGTTTGTAATAAATATTAAGGATTGATTTTATCTCCTTATAAACATCCACTTGTTGGACACAAGACCCCTTGGTGACTTATAAACCTTGGGCATCTTTTGAGTCCTTGGATGAAATGAGCATAGTAAGTGTTTATTAGGTGTCTTTTAGATGTTGTTAAGAAGTTTGAAGGTCCAAAATAACTTTAATAAGGTTCCTAAAGTTTCACAACACATTTTTAACCTTCTCGGCAAAGTTGTTTGCAAAGTTGTAATGCAACTTTAAAAGTTGCTTAGCAAAGTTGACATTTGTTGGATAAACTGTTCTAACCACCTAGATGGTTGAACCAACATTTGGAGAGCCTATTTTAGGCTTCAAATGGTCGAAGACAGACAAAGAACCAGTATTGTAATCATTTTGCTTTCATAAAAAATAAAAATAACCCTGTTTTAGTGCATTTCTGGTGAAAAATGAACTCTGTACGGCTGTACGGATGGTGGTTGGATGATAAAATTTGCCTGGAAGTTGTAATAGTGACATCTGATGCTTTGGAAGTTGGTTTGATTGATTCTCTTTGTTTTATATCTAAGTTATTTCAAATTTTCTGTGCATTGTTTACAAACCCTCATTTTCAGGGTTTGACTGATGTAAAGACCTTAACTCACGTTTCAACCATTGGAATTCCTTCTTCCTTGGTGGAATGAGAGTTAAGGATGTATATTTGTATATTCTAAAAGCCCTGACTACTCTGCATCACTATTGAACAACATTAATGCTTTTTTCCTTCAACAAATGAGGACAGTCACTGTAAAGACAACATGATAATGTACACTCATTGTAAGGATAGTCACAAATGAGGAAATCTCAGAGTGATTATCCCTTGTGTAATTGCCACTTGAATACATTGCTATTGAACCACATTAATGCTTTTTTCCTTCAAGTGGCAATTACACAAGGGACAGTCACTGTGAGATGTCCTCATTTGTGACAAGGACAGTCACACATGAGGACATCTCACAGTGACTGTCCCTTGTGTAATTGCCACTTGAATGTATTGCTATTCAACCACATTTATGGGCCTGTTTGGACCACGGCACACAATAGCATCTACAGAGAAGAATATCCCAGGTGTAACAAGTTGTAAGAATATACCAACAGTTCTAAGAAGTTCCCTAGCACATAGTAGCATCTACAAAGAAGAATATACAACATGAGGGCAGCCACTGTAAAGACAACATGATAATGTACACTCATTGTATGTGTACATTATCATGTTGTCTTTACAGTGACTGTCCTCATTCAAGTGGCAATTACAGAAGGGACAGTCATTGTGAGATGTCCTCATTTGTGACAAGGATAGTCACACATGAGGACATCTCACAGTGATCGATTGTCCCTTGTGTAATTTCCACTTGAATGTATTGCTATTGAACCACATTAATGCTTTTCTTCTTCAACAAATGAGGACAGTCACTCTAAAGACAACATGATAATGTACACTCATTGTAAGGACAGTCACAAATGAGGACATCTCACAGTGACTGTCCCTTGTGTAATTGCCACTTGAATTACACAAGGGACAGTCATTGTGAGATGTCCTCATTTGTGACAAGGATAGTCACACATGAGGACATCTCACAGTGAACGATTGTCCCTTGTGTAATTGCCACTTGAATGTATTGCTATTGAACCACATTAATGCTTTTCTTCTTCAACAAATGAGGACAGTCACTCTAAAGACAACATGATAATGTACACTCACTGTAAGGACAGTCACAAATGAGGACATCTCATAGTGACTGTCCCTTGTGTGATTGCCACTTGAATGTATTGCTATTCAGCCACATTAATGCTTTTCTTCTTCAACAAATGAGGATAGTCACTCTAAAGACAACATGATAATGTACACTCACTGTAAGTGTACATTATCATGTTGTCTTTACAGTGACTATCCTCCTTCAAGTGGCAATTACACAAGGGATTTGTGTTTTCATTTGTGTTTTCAACAGCGCCGTAACCCTCCGCAAAATCACATCGGGATATAAGGGCAAAACAAACAAGAACGTTGTCATTTGTATTTTCAACAGCGCCGAGAGAGATAAACAAACTTAAAACTCAGACTTAAGAAAGATGAAGGCAATGCTTCAAAGGGCCGATGCCCTAAATACGGGAAAACACAATACCACCATTAAACGATGCCCTAGTCACCGTATCAATGCTGCCAGCTCCGTACCAGTATGCTGACTGCTCACTTTCATCCTGTGATAAAGGTAACTTCATTAATCATACTTGAAATGGCAGCATAAGAACTAAAGCTGATGAACATTTATAAACTAAAAGTTTAAAACTACAGATTACAAATGTAGTAGTTTCATACGAAAAGAACTTGATGTCTGAAATTTACCATTAGAAGTATCCAAAGGAATACCACAGTACTATTGAACTTGGAGAATCGGAGATGATCTACACAGCAAGGTTCAATAGTTGTAAGGACTGTTACACCATCTTTAGCATTTGAATACATTTTCTCCTTGGCTTCTGGTGGATCCTCAAAGACCCCCAATGATCTTTTCCCTACAATTATCAATTGTTTGTCAGTATGAGATATTAATAAATAAACATTAATCACAATATTAGGCAAACAATGTTCTTGATGTCTGAATCTAAATCACAGAAAGCTCTAATAAAGCAGTTCTCAGTTTCACATTAAACTAAGTTTCAATTTCAAATGGTTATAATAATTTTTGCAAGTTATAAGTAGCTGGTTACAGTATATGACATAAAAAGAAAAAAAATCATTTCTATTCTTTTCTTCTTTTTCTCTTTCAACGAAGCTTTTGCACCACACAAATGCATACCAAGAATTTCTCAGGAGGTTTCAAGACCATTGCATACCAAACTTCTTCTCTGTAGATGCTACTGTGTGTCGTCGTCCAAACGGGTCCAAATAGACCTAGTGACTCTAGTAGGTCTCCAAAACCTGTTCTGCAGCAATAACTCTTCAATTTGACAAAGGACCTTATGAACTTATATGTTTTTTTAGTACCCTTTTTGATGTTCTAACAATCCTCCAACTCCCAGACCCTGACTCCACTCCAACATATCAATGTCCTTATTGAGTCTGCAGACCTAATGCATGCCTTTGGGTGTGGGTTCCAAAACAAGGCATTGAAAATGGGTGCATGAAACCAAGATTAGAGTTTGAAGATGTCCACCATGCTCTAAAGATCTAGATTCAACAAGGTTTGAGGTCCTTTACTTGCCGCTACCCTCTGATCTTGCATAATCCATCAACTCCTAGTCAAGAACATTGAGATTCTTGACCTAGGGCTTGCTCTTGAAATTCTCTGGCTTAGTATCCTGTTCCAAAGCTTTTAAAATATGAAAATAAACCCCCTTAACTTGCATTTTACAAAGAACAGAGGATATCCTATGGTTTATTTGCAAGTTAAGGCCATTTGAATGCAATAACCCAAAAAATGAGGGTTTGACAGAACAACAGATAAGAAAAAGGAATAACTTTGATATAAGGTGTCTTGAATCTACCAAATAAACTCTCAAAGCATAAGATATAAATACTCTAACTTCCACACTGGTCTGCCCTCCCTTTCACATCCGTACACTGTACAGTGCTTGAAGGAAATGCACAGAAAAGGCTCTGAAATAGTGGCTCTATCTGACAAAGAGTCCATGCTAGGCTTCATGACTAACCTAGAGCACATTCCTTGTTATGGAGGAAGTTTGAATGGTGAAGAACTTATGGAATGGATAGAGGACCTAGATAACCATTTTGACTACAAGTATCTTATTAATAACCATTTTGACTACAAGTATCTTATGGATAGAGGACCTTGATAACCATTTTGACTCATTTAGTATCTTATTGAGCTTCACTTTGTTTCGAGAATATAGTTTAATATTCTCTACTAAACAAGGCCAACCACGTGAAGGTGGAAGCTCATTTGGCCCCACCCCCCTCCCCCTAACATCACTCTACATTCCCCGTTAACATCTAACATTCATTCATTCTTTCAATTATTAATAAAATGTAACATTCAATCAATATCACATGATAACATTCATTAACACATTAGATTCGTTAACACGCAACATTCATCAATATGAAAATAAACACATAATTCATGAACATTCATTAGCACATAATTAAATTCATTGAGACATAAAATTCAGTCATTATCAATTAAGGTATTTAGATGACAATCATTTCTTTTTTCTCTTTCTAATTTTTTTTTCTATGTAAGCTCTAAGAGGAGCATCAGTGTTATCATCAATACCCCCCTCATCAGTTGTTTTGTTCTCTATTCTTGATGATCTCAAATTCCTATGCTGCTGCAAAGGGGGGTCCTCTACAATAACAAATAAAAGAGTTAAATTTAAAATTTTTAATTATAATTGTTACAAGTATTTAATTATTTTAAAGAACATAACTGTGGCGCTCTTTAATTACCTGATCTGGCCACATCATTTTGTCTAGACTCAACCTCAACATGCTCATGAGCACCGACCCCTCGATCCTCTACAGTTGCTATACAAAATGTTACATTAATCCAAACACCAATTGTAATTACATATAAAAATTTTAATAGCAAATGTATACCTCCACCACTAGGATGCACATCATGCGAACCTTCATTATGCATAGATTGTGTAGAAGGATTGTCAGGCTGCATTCCAATATCCTACACATTGTTATCATTGCTTTCTTAAAACAGATATACTCACTTTATATTAGAACTTAACATCAAATAGACTAATTGGTAAAGTATTCAATTTGAAATAAATTTCATTTAGCTTATTTACCTGTGGCTCAGATGCATCATTATTTGAACCTTGCACACTGATTTCAGCTCGTAGCCGTTCAGCCACGGCTCTATAGCCTTGTTGGAAGCCAATTCTCTTGTCCTCTTCTGTGAGGCATCTATTGAACTCTGACCCCTACATTTTTTCTTGCTATGGTGAATTTTACTTGCATTGTTTGATCAAAAAAAATTTCCTTGCAATATATAAAAAAATTGATACAAGTTTTCATTTACTAATACTTACAACTCGTGCTTGAAGTTTGGAAAAACCACCAGAGCCGAGCTTGTGTGTCCCGTGCTTTTCTAATCTTGCCTTTGTTGCCTTTGATGTGTCAGGCAATCTATGAAAAGTTTGAAATATGTTAGAGACCAGTACAGGAAAAATTTAGAGGTTAATTAGTACATAATTACATTCTCAAAAGTATCACATACCTTGCTCTACTCTCTACTGGCGTAATTCCTTTTTTCATGTCGGCTTTATACTTTCCATCCAAAATCAAACCCTGCCACTCAGCCTCAAGAACACAGGGCGGACGCTCGTGCCTTGGGTTAACCTCTAAATATTTCCTGTACTAGTCCCTAATATACTTCAAACATAAACCAGCTCTTTCAAGGAGCTTGTTTCTCTCGAATGCACGAGGTCCAAAAAGCTGGGTCATACTATGTACAAGATCATCCTTCAACTTTTTATCTTGGTTATTCCACCTTTTAAGTAAAAAAAAACATGTCAGACTCATAAATGAAGAGAAGCTACCTTTAATATAGTTCAAGAAATTGATGAAAAGGAAAACTATTCTAGCAATGATATGAAATCAAAATAGTGGTTTGGGGTTTTAGTTAGGATATGATGTTCCACCATGTACGTATGGTGGGCCCGAATATCCGTAAACACTCGTCACCAAGTTTTCGCCAAAAAATATCATTCCCTACAAAATAATCATGGGATCATTAGTCGATGAAGAGTGATCAAAAACTAAATTACTATTATATCACTATAGAATAATAATAACTTTAAAGTACCTGGAAGTTTGGATACTTTTAAGGGAATGCCTTCATCGTCGTTGATGATCAATACGCAATCCTTCACCGTTCCCGTACTAGGAACACGGGAACATCCAGGAAATGATGTTGCATCGGGACTTGTTGCATCTCCTATTGCAAAAAATGAAAACCATTATCAAATGCCTCCAAGAAATAATACTTCAAGGGAAATAAATTGGTGCAGAGCACCCATGGCACAAACACAATCAAGGGATCTACATCGTAAACACATAACACTTAAACACATAACAAAAGAGAGAAAAAGAGGGATTTGTGTACCAGTAGATGGTGCAACAGTTGGTGCATTTAGGCTGTGTGTTGTTGACATGGCAGTCGGCAAGACATTTGTGGCTGTCCTGGATGGAGGCGGCATTGTCATATCATCATGGAAAGGAGCTGAAGAATAAAATTGTTAGAGCATGCATAAATATAGAACGCATGGACTAGCATGGACAAGATTGTTAGAGCATTAAAAAAAAAGATTGTTCGAGCATGTATTGTCAATGATTATGATCATTCCTATATATATTCAGTGGAAAACACAAGTGGGGAATGGAACATGTGATCTACCTGAACCACTTGCAATACCGGCCTCATCATGGGAATGGGGTTCAAAATTACGCAAATAACTCTGTAAAGACAATGCATCCATATTTTAATTAATGTCATAAAAGAGCATAACATAAAAACCATTATTGAACTCTTGTAATAATTAAAAATTTCATTAATACTTACTTTAAAGTTTTCAGAAGTGCGCAACAACTCAGCTGCCCTGTCTTTTATTTCCTAAGTCTGAAGATGTATGGATACCAAACGTAGAAGTTCTTTCCCAATTTTCTTTAGCAGCTTTTTAATGGAACCGATCGGGTCATCGGTCTCTGCTAAATCAATAAAAAAAGGGTCCACAAGGGGGGACTCCTGAGGGACTGCAGGTTGCTTTCCCTCTCTCCGACCACCGGCCCTCTGTGACAACAATAGTATTAGTATTATCAAAATTACTCCAAAACAATGAAGAAAATAACATTAAAAAAAATAACATTTTGCTTCTATCTAGTTTGCACAATTACAATGAGTTTTACCTGCTCATGTGTAGATGAGCTAGGAATATCGTCACCATCACCTTCGGGTAGTTGCTCCATATTGTGCCCTTGTGTCAAAGATAAAGTATAAAAATGTTAGCCAAAAATTTAATAACTAAATGGTATGTTGGAGTCATTGATTAGAAGTTGGTTTAATAGTATGTACCACCCCCATGATAGTAGCCTCGTTTGTATCTATGCGGTTCAAATCGTAATCAATAAGCAGCTCTTCCCCTGCACGTATTGATTTTATCGCATAGATGAATACACGATTTCCCTCGTGCGCTTCAAATATGCAATTGGGTTGCTTTATAGTTGACCCGGGTCGTGTACTATTTATAAAACCCGCAATATTCCCTGTTGCTTTTGGCCTTCCATCAATGTATATAGCCACACTTTTACTTTGATTATTGTCTTGCTGTTGTATATAATTTTCCGAGAGTGCATACCTACGCATACTTTTTTTATATTGAACAATATGCATCCAACTTTTGTAATCGTAACATGGTCCAACATACTCCATCAATTCAGAAACTTTGTTGTAAGACACCTTTATGCCATCCATAGAAAATAGGCCCAAACCATGTAATGATGATGGTGCTATGTGATATATCCTCTCATTAACACAAAAATCAGTGTTTATTGGAGGAAGTTCCTTGGGTACCCAATGTTTCTGTAGATGTTGGTACCTCAAGGGCACCTCGATGTCGCCTTTCGTCTCATCATCATAAGAACATGACCCCCCTTGAGCAAGGAAAAATTTCATGTGTTTATTGAATTTCCTTCTAGTCCTTTGACCTCTAGTTAATCTCCCTATTCTAGATAAACTGCATGTCTCACTTTCCTCTTCTATTCCTATATTTCCCTCACTCGAGGAAGACACTTCTGACAAATACCTATTTGCTGGTACTTGCAAATGGGAGAGATCTTAGAAGACATCAATCTTACTATTGATAAGTGTATTAAATAGACTTTCTATAAGGTGTATTGACTTATACCTGTCGATCCATGAGACTGTGCGGGATGCTCTTGAAAGGGGTTCAATTTCCTGCAAATGTAATTCAATTATCGTGAGCATAATCACATCATAATCATAATCACATCCATCATAAGCATCACATAAAAATTAAAAACATTAAAACGTACACATTATAACACTTAAATCAGGCTCACATTAATATGTGTTTTAAATAGTTTTATTTAATTAATTTAGATTAATAGTTAATTTAGATTAGCAGTATTCTATTTGTAGTTGAAACTTGTAGCTTTTAAATAGATAATGAATAAACTATGTAACCATTTAAGACAAATATATTTCTATCAAGAAATGAATATTAAATACATTAAGGATTGATGGCATACCTTTAAATTTCATCATCATCATCCTCATCATCATCATCATCATCATCATCATCATCATCATCATCATCATCATCATCATCATCCTCATCATCATCGTCATCATCGTCATCGTCGTCATCGTCGTTGTCGTCGTTGTCGTCATCATCAACATCATCATCATCAACATCAACATCATCTTCATCATCATCATCAGTAGCAGCATCATCTTCTTCTTCTTCTTCATGAAAATTTGTCTCAGGAACATCATCCAATAATTGTCGATCGTGATCATCATCTACATCATCTTCTACTTCTTCGGTATCTTCTTCTTCCATCGCATTATACTTTATCGGCCTTCCTCTCGGTTCATGTCTAACAACAAATGACCAATCCGGTTTATGTGAAACCTCTGAGTAAAATACCTGCTCACATTGGCTTGGAAGAACATAGGGCTCATCCCCAACTGGCTCAAATGACCTTGTATTAACCATTGTAAATCCATTATCATGTTCAATAACAGTTCTATTAGGATCATTTGGATTAAGTCGTAGCCTGTACCATTTGACAACGAAGAGTACTAATTTGAAAGAACTAAAGTCGCACTCAAGTATATCATCCAAAATGCCATAGTATTGATTTTTAGACTCTTGAGGATCTAAGTCATTTCTAGATGAAATATTAGTCACTTGAAAGACTGCAGTTATTCCAGAATCACAAGTTTTCTTCGTGTCATCCAACACTTTGACGCAAAATTTTTGACCATTACAGAACATACCCTTGTGGTGTTTAACCTGCAATAATATGTGAAACATGTCAAAATTATTATATCGTGAGTTGATAAACATACGGGTGATTAATAATTTTGTACGTACCTAGAAATCTCTTAAACCATATGCTAAATCTATTTCCCTTTGCGTAACATTAGAATCTCCATTACGATGAGCTTCTTTAACCAATGAAGATACACCTTCCCATGTTAATGTGTGACCAGAATGTTGACATCGTTCAATCCATACCGTCATCCAATCAAGATTGTTTGCAATATACAAATGTAGTGCATCCCACTCTCGAGCAACTCTACAAAAAAAAAATAGACGACTTACAACCGATTTATTTTGAAGATTAAGAAATAATTTATTACAATAACATCTTATAATTTATTACCTGTCACTTTCCTCAATCTACCTTTCCCCATCAAGTACTCCCCTTTGAATTTTTTAAAAGGGTCGAGATCCCAAATGCGATCTACATGGATATTTGAAGCAAACTTAGGAAGATATTCAGTAATGTACACCATAGTCTGGTATACCATGTATCCCTCTACCATAGAACCCTCAGGATGTGCTCTTTGTCGAACCAAAGCCTTCAAAGATTTCAAGTGCCTCTCAACCATCCACATTGACCTAGTGTGTGCAGGTCCACACAATTCAATCTCCTCAACTTGGTGTATGAGGTAGTGTTCTTGTGCATTGAAAAAAGTTGGAGGTAGACACTTTTGCATTTCACACAATAAATGAAGAATTTTTCTCTTCCAATAGTTTATATCTTCTTTATGGATTTCTTTAGATGACAACCACCTACATTAAGAGATTCAAGTCACAAAAAATATATAAATACGAGACTTTACAAAATAATATACAATAAATTACATAGCAAGAAAAACAAATCGGGAATATAATAAATATATACAACAAATTGAACAGATATTACTGCTTACCTCATGTATTTTCCAAGATCATATATCACTTGTTTGATGTTATTGTTGAAGTGCTCTGGGAGAGATAGAGGTAGCACGTACTGCAGTAATTATAAAACAATCATTTCATTATTTTCTAACATAACATAATGAATAGTACACGTAGTTTATGAATATATTGTAAATACAGAAGAACATAACTTACCTTGATGAAAGTATGCCAATCATGCGTTTTGAGCCCTGGCCCAAATTCACTTTTCTTTGATATGAGATTGCTTATGTTCCCAGCAAATCCTGTGGGAAATTGAATTTTTCGTATGACTTCTTTTATGGCATCACTTTGCTGCTCCGTTAATAACCAAGGAAGGGCACTTATATTAATCTGA
The DNA here is from genome assembly GCA_027943335.1 of Chamaecyparis obtusa. Lineage (NCBI taxonomy): Eukaryota > Viridiplantae > Streptophyta > Pinopsida > Cupressales > Cupressaceae > Chamaecyparis > Chamaecyparis obtusa. The sequence continues at coordinate 418,625 of BSBK01001091.1, forward strand.
TCTCTATTGCTATTTGAGTGAATGAAATTCTTCAGTGCATGATTGGATTCATGAATGTCATTACAAATTTTGACAATTTTTTCTTTGTCACGCCTTCCATCCAGTATTTTCCACAATGTCTCTGTTATATTCTTTCCAACATGCATAAGATCAAACAAATCCACAATTTGTAGGTCCTCGTAGTAGGGCAACCTACTAAATTGTCTGGGATAGCTTTTTAGTCCCTTTGGAAGGTTGTCAGTAGTGCCTTGACAACCTTCACGATCATCAATTACATAATTAGTAAACAAAAATCATAATAGAAATATATAAATTACAAACATAAACCATTAAGTGGAACGACATTACCTCGACGATTAATTCTATTATATTCCAACTTCCATAGGCGAGGTGTCATTCTTCGTGGCTTTGATGTAGTCTCTTCTTTCCCATTGAAAAGATATTTTTCCATACTTCGATACTTATGATTCCTGTGGAGGAAGTGTCTGTACTCATCAAACACATGCTTTCCTAAACTTTTTGAATGACGAGATTTCATCTTTGGACCACAAAATGGACATGCAAATTTTCCCTTTGTTTGAAGACCTACAAGATAATGATATAATTGGATTATTAAATATGTTGATTTTTATAATTAGAATTATCATGCGCAACTTGAATTCACTATAACATACCACAAAAATGTGTTAGCCCTGGGGCATCATGTATTGTCCATACAAGTATTGCATGGAATTGAAATTGTCTTTGTCCTGTTGGTCTAGACACGTCATACATAGTGACACTGTTCCATAACTCCACCAACTCGTCAATAAGAGGCTCAATATATACATTCATATCTTTAACTTGATATTTACCTACTTGAATGAACAGTAACATTACATAATTATTGTGACCATTTTACTGTAAGATTTGTAAGTACATGTAAATTAATAACTATCAAATGATAAAATACCTAGAACAATCATTGCCAACATAATGTGCTCCCTCTTTATTGACATCCACGGAGGAATGTTATTGTTGATAACAAAAACAGGCCACACCGAGAAAACAGATCTCATCTCTCCAAATGGATTGACACCATCCGCTGCCAATGAAAGCCTGAGATTACGAGGTTCTTCTTTGAAGTGTTGCCACTTTTCCTCTATGTGCATAAATGTCGAACCATCCGCAGGGATTCGAATAATGTCATCTCGACTTCTATTGCGTGCATGGTAATCCATAAATTGTGCCAAGCTAGTACACCTGAATAATTGTCGCATCCGTGGAATAATGGGGATGTAACGAAGAACCTTGTGAGGCACCTTTTTTGTTATTCGATCTGTTTGATATCTACTCGTATGACATACAGGGCATTGTGTTGCAAATTCATGTTCTTTATAATATATAATATGATCATTGGGACAAGCATGTATTGCTTGATACTCCATTCCAATATCTTTCATAATAGTAGATAATTCTCGATATGAGCGAGGTAGAATATTTGATGGTGGTAACAAAAACTCGCCTATCAATCTACAGCAAAAAATATAAGTTGTTAATATAAACAATATTAGTGGTACATTATTCACCCTTTGTTAACTATAAAGACATATATGACATACCTTAACATACGTGACATTGTTATGTTGGATAAACCATTCATAACCTTCAAGTTCAACAACAACAATACAGCAGAGAGAAGAGTTGTTTGGGAGTCTTTGTATAGGGGCTCGTATGCCTTCTCAAGTAGAGGTACATCAAGGCTATCATCATCATCATGATCAGATCCGCTTGGACTAAATGTGTCATGGATCAATATATTTATACCATCATCTTCAATTGTGTTTTCTGGCGCATGATCGTCATCTTCCATGGGATCATTATCTTCACGTTGGATATTCGCACCCCCATGTTCCTCCATATCATGTACTTCCCTGGGGAGATCAACCTATATAAAATTGATTAACATAAATAAACCATGATCTTCAACTCATCATCAAGTGATTTCATATGTATATAAATTGTTAAAATGATATAATGAACAACTTACCAGTGGATGATAGTCATGCCCCCCTTCAATGTGACCATTCTCCCTACAATGTCTCTTAACTGTTTTGATTAGCAATCTTCTACGGTTTAAGCCCTTACAAATTTTGCAGGGACAATAACATTTTCCATCACCTTTTCTTTTCAAGTTAGACCACAATCTAGCGATTGTCTCCCTATTTTTTTCTTCACTTATATTATCTGACATGATCGTTCTTCACAGGAAGCAAAAATTGGGCTATGAAAACTTCGGTCTACAACTTTCAGTGACTAAGCAAAATTGTCAAAAGTACACAAATCTTCTTAGACCTAGTTAAATCCTTTAATATTTTAAAAGTCTAGTTAAAATATACATTAGATTAAAAAATATACAATTTTCATGCCTAAGCACGCGGCTACGACTAGTGCAATGGTCTTCTTGCTTAGCTCTAGAAGCTCTCTAGCAATCAAAACATATAAGCTACAAGGCCTAACAGCAATTTCAAAACATATAAGCTACAAGGCAAGACATATTACATGACATGGCAAAAGGATTAAAATATACATTAGATTAAAATATATACAATTTTCAAACCTGAGCGCGCGGCTATAACTCGTGCAATGGTCTTCTTGCTTAGCTCTAGAAGCTCTCCAGCAATCAAAACATATAAGCTATTAGAATTCATTAACTTTCTGTAATTGGAAAACTCTATTTGATATTAGACCGTAAACTACTACTATTCTCTCCATAAGAACTAAGTACAAAATTCTTTCAAGTTCACATCCATGATTCCCTTTAGATTAAAATATACAGCAAAAATAAGCTAAAAGTCTAGTTAAAATATACATTAGATTAAAAAATATACAATTTTCAAACCTGAGCGCGCGGCTATAACTCGTGCAATGGTCTTCTTGCTTAGCTTTAGAAGCTCTCCAGCAATCAAAACATATAAGCTACAAGGCCTAATAGCAATTTCAAAACAAGGGTCATCAAAAGAACCAAAAACAATGTGTGCAAACAATACCTTGTGAAGTGGTATAGACAATTAGAAGATGCTACTATGTGCTAGGGAACTTCTTAGAACTGTTGGTATATTCTTACAACTTGTTACACCTGGGATATTCTTCTCTGTAGATGCTACTGTGTGCCGTGGTCCAAATGGGCCCATAAATGTGGTTGAATAGCAATACATTCAAGTGGCTTACACAAGGGACAGTCACTATGAGATATCCTCATGTGTGACTGTCCTTGTCACAAATGAGGACATCTCACAGTGACTGTCCCTTGTGTAATTGCCACTTGAATGAGGTCAGTCACTGTAAAGACAACATGATAATGTACACATACAATGAGTGTACATTATCATGTTGTCTTTACAGTGGCTGCCCTCATGTTGTATATTCTTCTCTGTAGATGCTACTACGTGCTAGGGAACTTCTTAGAACTGTTGGTATATTCTTACAACTTGTTACACCTGGGATATTCTTCTCTGTAGATGCTATTGTGTGTCGTGGTCCAAACGGGCCCATAAATGTGGTTGAATAGCAATACATTCAAGTGGCAATTACACAAGGGACAGTCACTATGAGATGTCCTCATGTGTGACTGTCCTTGTCACAAATGAGGACATCTCACAGTGACTGTCCCTTGTGTAATTAAGTATTGTGGGGAAGCATTCTAAATAACCAAAGCCGCTAACAATAAATTCAACACAGATATGTCCTCATTTCTGGGTATTTTAGCTCTCTAACAGCTGAATACCAGATTAAATAATAATGACAAAAGAAAAATAAACCCAACGTACTCAGAAATTGTAGCTGTGATTTTGCGGAGGGAATCTCTCTCGGCGCTGTTGAAAACACAAATGACAACCCGCTTGATTTCGCGGAGGGAATCTCTCTCGGTGCTGTTCAAAACATAAATGACAACCCGCTTTGTTCAAAACACAAATGATAACCCGCTTGATTTCACGGAGGGAATCTCTCTCGGCGCTGTTGAAAACACAAATGACAACGTTCCTTTTTTTTTTGCACTTATATCCATTTGTAATACAACATGATAATGTACTTACAGTGAGTGTACATTATCATGTTGTCCTTAGAGTGACTATCCTCATTTGTTGAAGAAGAAAAGCATTAATGTGGCTGAATAGCAATACATTCAAGTGGCAATTACACAAGGGACAGTCACTATGAGATGTCCTCATTTGTGACTGTCCTTACAGTGAGTGTACATTATCATGGTGTCTTTAAAGTGACTGTCCTCATTTGTTGAAGAAGAAAAGCATTAATGTGGTTCAATAGCAATACATTCAAGTGGCAATTACACAAGGGACAGTCATTGTGAGATGTCCTCATTTGTGACAAGGACATCTCACAGTGACAATGAGGACATCTCACAGTGACTGTCCCTTGTGTAATTGCCGCTTGAATTAAACAAGGGACAGTCATTGTGAGATGTCCTCATTTGTGACAAGGACAGTCACACATGAGGACATCTCACAGTGATTGTCTGTAATGTCCCCTTTTTGGCTAACTTGGAAAACAGGAACAATTACTCCACTTCTCAGACTTACTCTATCAGATACTTACAATTAAACTAAGTAATGGAGGTTACTTAAGATATCAACCGCTATTTCAGATTCAATCACAATATGTGTGCAAGATGATATTGATACCAATATGTTTAATAGCACTGTCGGATATAATGATATGAAATATGCTATGAATATGATGTTTCCTATCACTTATAGTGATAGTATAATGATGGTATGTCTGATATAAACAATATCGATATACAATCAATAAGTATTGCTTACAGCAATGTATTTGCTATGTCTGATATGATGATGTAATTATGCAAATGTGTAATATCGCTATGAGTGATATGTTGCTATTTCAGATTCTGAATTATATGCTTGCAACTTCAAATATTGATGCTGTTTCTGACTATCCTTTCTATCTGTGCAATCATGGTGTTGTCTCTGATCTGCAATGATAAACTTGAAACCAAACTGCCAAAGGCAGATGCTCTATTGAGTATATCCAAATATGGATAAGTAAATAAAGTTCTAATGATGCCTTGAGTGACTGACGAGAATGCATTCTTATATTGTCTTTAACAAATGAAGAGATGCTATGAATGAGACGTGTCTTGTTTCTTCCTCCATGTCCCTTTGTTAATCACACCTTTCCATAATCCGACAGTTCACATAATATTATTTCATTATTTTCTGATCATAGATAACTCCCAGATTGACTCAATATCAAATCTTTTTATGAAGGTAATCTTCCCTAATTGGTAGTGCAACCAGTAGTTAACATCCATTGTGTTTGTATTAGTTTGGTCTAACTATCATTAGTATTTAGTCAATCGATATTAACTCTTGCCTTATCCCATATTGTTATGATGATATCCAATGTTTCTACTCTGATATAAGTCGATATCATTTTCTGATAATTGTCCATTTATTGGTTGATTGCTGGTAATGGAGTTTGATCTTCAAATTGACTTCCATTCCTGTTAATACTTAAGGATACATTGTACTTATTATCCATGACTGATGCCTCATTCATCAATAGCTTGTGATATAATCACTGATGCTTTTGTTTTTCTACAAGATGTGGTTTATCTCAGACAATCGATAATCTTTCAATCCTTTAGTCGATATCCTCCTATGTGGTGTCTATTGATATAGATAGTAGAATTCAATCTAGTTTATGTTATTGTCATGATAACATAGGAAGTGATGGTGCATATTTGCTAGCGGGTCTTCATGTTTGATATTGCTTTATCGGATATGTCATTGTCTAAACTTGTGCAATTAATGATTATTTATAATATATGAATGGTTATCCTTCTTGCTTATCAATACATCTTCTAAAACACATAGCGACATATCCCTTATTCATATCATGTTGATCTTGACTTCATAGTATTTGGTTCATTAATCATCCTCTCATGGTATCGATGTGTAATGACTAGTGATTGTTGTATCACTTCTTCATTCCTCATCGTGATAGATAATGCAGATGTTTAAAGTAGATGTATATCGATTACAGATATTCGATATTGCTTTAAACGTTATTATTATTATTATTATTATTATTATTAATGTTATTGTTATTATTAAATATTATAATTAATGATGTTAGTAATATTAATAATATTATAATAAATATTATTATAGTGATAACATATTGTTTTATATTGAGAGGTTTATTAATATTATTTATATATTAAAATTATTATATCAATAATTGATTTAATATTATTACTTAATATATTATTGTCACAAATGAGGACATCTCACAATGACTGTCCCTTGTGTAATTCAAGTGGCAATTACACAAGGGACAGTCACTGTGAGATGTCCTCATTTGTGACTGTCCTTACAATGAGTGTACATTATCATGTTGTCTTTAGAGTGACTGTCCTCATTTGTTGAAGAAGAAAAGCATTAATGTGGTTCAATAGCAATACATTCAAGTGGCAATTACACAAGGGACAATGTCATGAGCCGTGACATATTGAACTTAGTATAATAATAAAATGATTAAATGATATATAATAATCTATTATTAACGGTATATAACAATAATATATAATTATTATCAAAAGATAATAATAATATATAGTTAGCATAATAAGTAATATGTTAATTAAATAATATTAAAATATTAATAAATAATATAATTATGATTATAATTATAATATAAATTAATAATAAATAATTATTAATAAATTATATATATTATATTATAATAATATATTAAGTAATAATATTAAATCAATTATTGATATAATAATTTTAATATATAAATAATATTAATAAACCTCTCAATATAAAACAATATGTTATCACTATAATAATATTTATTATAATATTATTAATATTACTAACATCATTAATTATAATATTTAATAATAACAATAACATTAATAATAATAATAATAATAATAATAACGTTTAAAGCAATATCGAATATCTGTAATCGATATACATCTACATTAAACATCTGCATTATCTATCACGATGAGGAATGAAGAAGTGATACAACAATCACTAGTCATTACACATCGATACCATGAGAGGATGATTAATGAACCAAATACTATGAAGTCAAGATCAACATGATATGAATAAGGGATAGGTCGCTATGTGTTTTAGAAGATGTATTGATAAGCAAGAAGGATAACCATTCATATATTATAAATAATCATTAATTGCACAAGTTTAGACAATGACATATCCGATAAAGCAATATCAAACATGAAGACCCGCTAGCAAATATGCACCATCACTTCCTATGTTATCATGACAATAACATAAACTAGATTGAATTCTACTATCTATATCAATAGACACCACATAGGAGGATATCGACTAAAGGATTGAAAGATTATCGATTGTCTGAGATAAACCACATCTTGTAGAAACACAAAAGCATCAGTGATTATATCACAAGCTATTGATGAATGAGGCATCAGTCATGGATAATAAGTACAATGTATCCTTAAGTATTAACAGGAATGGAAGTCAATTTGAAGATCAAACTCCATTACCAGCAATCAACCAATAAATGGACAATTATCAGAAAATGATATCGACTTATATCAGAGTAGAAACATTGGATATCATCATAACAATATGGGATAAGGCAAGAGTTAATATCGATTGACTAAATACTAATGATAGTTAGACCAAACTAATACAAACACAATGGATGTTAACTATTGGTTGCACTACCAATTAGGGAAGATTACCTTCATAAAAAGATTTGATATTGAGTCAATCTGGGAGTTATCTATGATCAGAAAATAATGAAATAATATTATGTGAACTGTCGGATTATGGAAAGGTGTGATTAACAAAGGGACATGGAGGAAGAAACAAGACACGTCTCATTCATAGCATCTCTTCATTTGTTAAAGACAATATAAGAATGCATTCTCGTCAGTCACTCAAGGCATCATTAGAACTTTATTTACTTATCCATATTTGGATATACTCAATAGAGCATCTGCCTTTGGCAGTTTGGTTTCAAGTTTATCATTGCAGATCAGAGACAACACCATGATTGCATAGATAGAAAGGATAGTCAGAAACAGCATCAATATTTGAAGTTGCAAGCATATAATTCAGAATCTGAAATAGCAACATATCACTCATAGCGATATTACACATTTGCATAATTACATCATCATATCAGACACAACAAATACATTGCTGTAAGCAATACTTATTGATTGTATATCGATATTGTTTATATCAGACATACCATCATTATACTATCACTATAAGTGATAGGAAACATCATATTCATAGCATATTTCATATCATTATATCCGACAGTGCTATTAAACATATTGGTATCAATATCATCTTGCACACATATTGTGATTGAATCTGAAATAGCGGTTGATATCTTAAGTAACCTCCATTACTTAGTTTAATTGTAAGTATCTGATAGAGTAAGTCTGAGAAGTGGAGTAATTGTTCCTGTTTTCCAAGTTAGCCAAAAAGGGGACATTACAGACAATCACTGTGAGATGTCCTCATGTGTGACTGTCCTTGTCACAAATGAGGACATCTCACAATGACTGTCCCTTGTGTAATTCAAGCGGAAATTACACAAGGGACAGTCACTGTGAGATGTCCTCATTTGTGACTGTCCTTACAGTGAGTGTACATTATCATGTTGTCTTTAGAGTGACTGTCCTCATTTGTTGAAGAAGAAAAGCATTAATGTGGTTCAATAGCAATACATTCAAGTGACAATTACACAAGGGACAATCACTGTGAGATGTCCTCATGTGTGACTATCCTTGTCACAAATGAGGACATCTCACAATGACTGTCCCTTATGTAATTCAAGTGGAAATTACACAAGGTACAGTCACTGTGAGATGTCCTCATTTGTGACTGTCCTTACAGTGAGTGTACATTATCATGTTGTCTTTAGAGTGACTGTCCTCATTTGTTGAAGAAGAAAAGCATTAATGTGGTTCAATAGCAATACATTCAAGTGGAAATTACACAAGGGACAATCACTGTGAGATGTCCTCATGTGTGACTGTCCTTGTCACAAATGAGGACATCTCACAATGACTGTCCCTTGTGTAATTCAAGCAACAATTACACAAGGGACAATCACTGTGAGATGTCCTCATTTGTGACTATCCTTACAGTGAGTGTACATTATCATGTTGTCTTTAGAGTGACTGTCCTCATTTGTTGAAGAAGAAAAGCATAATGTGGTTCAATAGCAATACATTCAAGCGGCAATTACACAAGGGACAGTCACTGTGAGATGTCCTCATTTGTGACTGTCCTTACAGTGAGTGTACATTATCATGTTGTCTTTAGAGTGACTGTCCTCATTTGTTGAAGAAGAAAAGCATTAATGTGGTTCAATAGCAATACATTCAAGTGGCAATTACACAAGGGACAATCGATCACTGTGAGATGTCCTCATGTGTGACCTTTGTGAAGGCAAGTGCCAATTTGTACCCAAGTTACCAATATTGTGGCAAAAGTGGGAATGAAGCATTTAGGGGTCAAATTGGGCAAAGAAGTGTAGAAGTGGCCTATGTGAGGTCTAAATAGCCTAACTAAGTCATGGTTAGGGTCTTATGGTGTTTGAACAATAAGTTTTGAACCAAAATCCCAAAGGTTGTAACAAGTTGTCAATGTTGTCATTCACAACATTGACAACATTTGTGCAAGGGAGCATTTTCGAGTAAGATGGTTATGTAACTATATGAAACCATTGAATTAGGCATCAGATCAACTATAAGAGGCCTCCATCGATCTGTGCAAAAGGTTGGGGGGAAAAACATTTGGAATTAAGAAGATTTGTAGAGTAACACGGTTTTAGTGAATTCTTGAGTTTTTTTGTTTCTTTGTTTTCAGTTGTTTAATGGATTAGATAGCTTGCAGTGTCTATTGGAAAAGTTAGTACAAGTTGTTTTTTTATTCTGTGTTGTGTTTTTTTTGAGTTTCGAAGCATTCCAACTAGTTTGTTAATTCTTTTGTTAAGTACCCTATCATTGGTTTGAACCAGGCAGGTTGAACAAATGGAGTCTTAGCTCATCATTCCATTGTCAATTTTGTACGGGCTCTTGGAATGGGTGAGGAGACTCCATGTACTATATGTTTGGAAGGAGGGGCCCTGGGAAGCTCATTTTCTATGTTTGCAATGATGTCCTAGGTGAGTCAGTTGAGCACAGTTAGGGATGACAAATCATTACAAGAAGATTACAACAAGTTGAATGCATTGGTTGCTTCAACTAAAATCTCATGGAGAGGTAGACACACATCTAAAGATGCCCCAAGTCAAATTAGAAGATTGGGTGAGTTTCTTTGGCTACTAAGAAAACAAACTCTTAGTCAGACTGTCCAAGTTGTGTCAAAATACTTGTTTTCGGGCATGGCTGTAGCAGTTGGTGTACAAAAAATCTAGGAGGAGAAGACCTTAGATATCTTGGAGTTCTCAATAAAGGGCATCTGAATCCTAAGCCCTTTAGGTGGCTTAATATAAACAAAAAGGCTTGACAAAGGCCTAATTGCTAGCAGCCTATTTTTGGGTGCAATTGGCATGGTTTGATGAACCGGATTGAAGTACTGATGAAAAGTATAGGTGAAGGAGTAATATTGAAACCAATAGAGGTCCTAGTGGCCAGCCTCTCCATGGAGTAAAGTTCTAGTTGAATGTGTTTCAATTTGTGAAGACAAGACTAGGAGTGTCCTAGTAGCTAGATTGGTATTGAGCAGAGTTTGTTGTATTTCTTGTTGGTGTGCACTAGTTGAAGGAGTGGGATCTTGGGTAGAGATACCTAAAGAGTGTAGGGATAGTTAAGTACCCTATCAAGTCAAAACATTGGCCTAAAGAGACCCTAGTGAAGGATAGGGAGTGAGCAAGACAAAGTGTTACATCAATTAACAAGATCATTTTTTGGTAATTGTGTACATTATCATGTTGTCTTTACAGTGACTGTCCTCATTTGTTGAAGAAGAAAAGCATTAATGTGGTTCAATAGCAATACATTCAAGTGGAAATTACACAAGGGAATATCACTATGAGATGTCCTAAGTGTGACTGTCCTTGTCACAAATGAGGACATCTCACAGTGACTGTCCCTTGTGTAATTGCCACTTGAATGAGGACAGTCACTGTAAAGACAACATGATAATGTACACAAGTACCGTGAAGGTAGTCGCAAGTTAGGGCTGTTTCATTGCATACCCGAAACAATGAAGACATTACAGTCCACAAAATGTTTGTGCTTGAAAGATGAACAAATAAAATTAAACTTCTAAATAACCAAAGCCGCTAACAATAAATTCAACACAGATATGTCCTCATTTCTGGGTATTTTAGCTCTCTAACAGCTGAATACTAGATTACATAATAATGACAAAAGAAAAATAAACCCAACGTACTCAGAAATTGTAGCTGTGATTTCATGGAGGGAATCTCTCTCGGCGCTGTTGAAAACACAAATGACAACGTTCTTGTTTTTTTTGCCCTTATATCCCGATGTGATTTCGCGGAGGGTTACGGTGCTGTTGAAAACACAAATGACAACGTTCCTTTTTTTTTTTGCCCTTATATCTCGACAACATCGTAATTGCAAGTTAGGGCTGTTTCACTGCATACCCGAAATAATGAAGACGTTACGGTCCACAAAACATTTGTGCTTGAAAGATGAACAAATAAAATTAAACTTCTAAATAACCAAAGCCGCTAACAATAAATTCAACATAGATATGTCCTCATTTCTGGGTATTTTAGCTCTCTAACAGCTGAATACCAGATTACATAATAATGACAAAAGAAAAATAAACCCAACGTACTCAGAAATTGTAGCTGTGATTTCGCGGAGGGTTACGGCGCTGTTGAAAACACAAATGACAATGTTCTTGTTTTTTTTGCCCTTATATCCCGATGTGATTTCGCGGAGGGTTACGGCACTGTTGAAAACACAAATGACAACGTTCTTATTTTTTTTGCCCTTATATCTTGATGTGATTTCGTGGAGGGTTACGGCGCTGTTGAAAACACACATGACAACATTCCTTTTTAATTTTGCGCTTATATCCTGACAACGTCGCAATTGCGACAGTGCCAAATGTATTGTCGTCGCAAATTGCGACGGTGTCGGGCTATATTTGAAAAAAAAAAGGCCAAAACCGCATGACATTTGCCTGCCGTCGCAAATTGCCGTCACAATTTCACCCCAAATGTATTAGTGAGACATGGTGGAATGAATGAGAAAGAGCGTAAAGGATCAAAAGAACCATGAAATAGATAAGAGACATCATGAAAAGAATTGGATGACATGGAGGGTTCTTGATCTTGATCTTTCTTTATGTTCTTTCCTTTATTTTTAGAGTCCTCTTGACATGGAGCCACTTCTAAGGACAAGCAAGCATGTTGGATTTGTATGGAAGACTTTGCAAGAGATAGTGAAGGACTAGCTGAAGTAGGCATTGTATCATATAAAGGCATAGGCTCTTTAGGTTTAGCATTATTGAAAGTATTTGTAGCCAAGTGAAGGTTAGCTTGAGTTTCTTTAAGAGGTAGCCCTTGAGGATAACTATAGGGAATTGCATGAAAAGTATTAGGAACTTTGTTGGATGAAGGATTTGTGAAAGATTTGAAAGAATTGGAAGCTTTAGGAAATGTATGGGTATTGCAGGAAGTAGGGGGTGGAGGGGAACCATCACAAGATAAAGGTTCAACATTATCATGATCTTGCTCAAGAGTGTAATCTTTATTTTCAGCATGAGAGTTCTTACAGGAAAGATTCTTATAGTATTTACGCTTTAGATTAGTGTGGAAAGCTTTCTCTTCCTCAAGTGAAGTAGATGTATCATCTAGGTATTGTTCATAGAAATCATCAAAATCTCTTTCAAAATCAGAGTCATATGGATCACCATCATGATCTATCCAATGTGATGACCCATTTCCAATAAGCATGAGCACGCGACTAGGAGGACTCTTAGGAATAGAGGTGTCATAAGTATCACTATATTGTCCATCATCATAGTCATCACAGTCATCAAAGATGAGTGTGTCACTCTTCGAGGGAGAGGTATCACAAGGACTATCATATTGCTCATCATGGTATGTCTTGAGATGAGGAGTTAGACTCTTGGGAGAAGTAGAAGAGGAGTGAGATTGTGAAGAAGAGGAAAGTGAAGACCTAGTGGAGGAAGAGGAATGTGAATAATATCTAGAAGAGTCATGGTAAGAATTAGAAGATGAATAATGTTCGGAAGAAGAAGGTCATGATAGGATCATGTCCATGACCCTAGCAAAGGCATATAATTCAATCAATTTTTCTTTTATTTTTGTCTTAAGTTTATCACCCGTGCCATTTCTAGAAGGACTATTGGAGGAGAAAAACTCACAAAATTGAGCAATGAGTTCGAGATCATATATTTTTAAGAGAGGTTCCATAACAAGATAGTCAAGATTCATGGTTCTAAAAGAGGAGGAATCAAGCATGGAAATGAAAGAAGAGACAAATAGAAGAAGGTAAGACTAGATAATAAGAGGAAAAGAATCAAGAAGACGTGAAGAGTTTCCCATGGGAGTGGAAGACTAGAAAAACATGAGAAACATGGAAGAAAGAAGACCAAGAGTCATTTTGTGCAACTTGATACCATTTACATTCATTTGGGTGTTGAGCAATATGTGATAGCACCTAAAATCTGACCCAGACTGAACAAGGAAGACTGGAAAGGACACGAATTAGCTTCGGATCGTAGGGTAGCAGAATGATACAATTTTCCCAGATGATATTTCACACAAAGTAGTGCGATAGATTCCAGGCAGTTGATGTGATAATATCCAGGTGCGTGGTGCGATAGTTGTGCAGTATCATATGATATTTGACCAGTGAGTGTGTAAATCTCAGTTTTGAAGGCAATTTGACTAAAGTTGTAGTTTGATGGTTTAATTTCTCAATTTGGAACATGATAATAGTAGAAAATAGACAGGTTTGCAAACAGTAAGTGATCAAACGTGTCATAAAACACCTGAACAAGGGCAAAGGCAACCTTGTCAAGACATGCACTTCAGATATCAAAGCAAAAAAAATCCTATGAACACTACCGTGATGTTTGATATTCGAGAACGTTTACACGGGTAGATCATAGCGAAGAAAATTCAATCACTTGCTAGCCTAGAAAGACAAAGGCTCAATACTCAACAACTTGGCCCATACTTGATGTCCCATTGCCTCACACAAAGTGGTTGCCCACAATAGATGTTGGCTTTGTCATGGAAGTGTCAATGACACAACCAAAGGAACACATATGGTGAGTGTAAAATCTTGGGGTGATCCGGGTTAGTCCACTAGGATCGATCCTTGCACCAAGATGTTGAGCGATGAAATAGGGTAGCTTCTATCTAATGTTCGTAATAAGGGCTTCCATTCACAATACCCCTCTTGCTCCCCAAAGGGACTCCTTACCTTGTGGCAAGTAACGGACCTCGCGACCACAAGAGTACCTTAATCATCCTTGCTTAGAATTTTCCTCATGGTCACAATCCCATAAGTACTCATACCAAATGAAGACAAGTACTACGTCTACCAAGGTTTTGTGTCCTTGATAGCCTTGATTTTAGAGTGGGTCAAAATAGCTCGGTATTAGCTTGTCCCCACTTAGGTCATTCCTCTTGATTGCTCAAGAGCAGGTCCGCTAAAGGATTCTTAAACTAAACAAGAAGTGGATTAACCTTTGAGGGTCAAGATTTATGGTTCACCTCAAGGGTGAAGAGCATACTCTCCTATCTCAAAAATCTCTCCCAAACACACCAAGCAAAGTTCAATTAGCCCTCTTGCTTTTGAAATCCAAAGATGGGTCAAGATTTTTGGTTCACCACAAGGGTGAAGAGCATACTCTCCTACCACCAAAAGACTCTAATAACAAGATATTAAGTGCCTAAAAAAGAATCAACTAGTATATGCCACACTTAAAAATGAAAGCAAAGAATAAGCACTTGATTGTTTTTATGCTTTGGGCAGCTCTGCAAGAAAGATTAGTAGCCCTTGTGCATTTGAAGCTTTGACATACATTCTTTTAGAAAATATTACAAGTAACTAGGGCACACCTACAAACACAACTTGTTAGTCCCACAAAGGTTAGCACAATAAAATCAAGTATAACCTGCAAATTAAACTTTGTCTTAACACAACAAATCAAAACCAGCAAGCAAACAAATCTGAATCATGCAAGGAAGAACCAAAATCACTCATTGTCAGGCTTGTGTGACAATTCTGTTAGAAAATGAATCACACGATACTTTGTAGTATACTGGTGCAATATTTCTTTCCTGAATGATACTTTGCATTACTTGCAGGTGACATAAAGTAATATAACAGTGCGATAGATCCTGCAAAGGCGTACGACACTTTGATTGGCAAAGTATCACACAGGTATATGAAAACTATCATATGATACTGGTGAACTATCGTATGATATTCTATTAGAAAGTACAAAAAAATAGCCGAAACAACAAGCAAAATATGACAAAAAATTAGCAGAAATGCATGAAAATAAAGGCAAAATAGAAGTGTTCTGCCCCATGATGGGCACCAAAAATGTACACTCAAAATGTGCACTTCTCTAAGTCATTACTTCCAAGGGCATCCATGGATTGGAAACCTTGAGAAAGTGACCTAGAGCTCCCTAGGCATGGAGTCACAAGGGTGTTTAGAATGCTCTCAGCTAGAGCTATTAAGCCTATAACCTTGCTAGTAAACCATGTAATGAGAGATTCAAACAGACAAGGACAAGAATGTCAATATCCTAAAGAATCAAAATGGAAATGCAACGCAATGCTATGCTAGAAATGAAGATGCAAGAATGCAACTAAGCTATAAAAATGAGAGTATTACAAGCCTTACTAATTAAGCTATGTGAGTTAAGCTAGAAACATGAAAGGAAAGTAAACTAAAATGCCATGAAAGCTAAGCTAAATGTAAGAATGAAAGCTAGAATGCAAGAAGATCTCCAAAGCTCCAAAATCACCAAGAAAACTTGTAGCATAAGATTAGCATAAAGAGTGAGATCCTTTGAATGAGGAAAGAGCTCTCCTTTTAAAGATAAATGGACCATGGAGATTAAGAGGCAAAAGATTTGATCAAGGGTGGAGTTTGAAAGAGGGAGCAATCCATGTGCACAAGTCTCCTCCAACGAGAAAGAAGTGCTGACTTTTGAGCCTCATGTGAGACAAAAAGGCCTTTTCTCCTTTTTATAAAATAAGAATAATGCTTTATTTGTGCAACTTAGGATAAGAGGAAAGTGGGGGATTTTTATTTAATAAAAGGGGAGGGAATTCTTTTTAATTAAATAAAGACTTAGGATAAAATGGTTAGCCCATAGAATATAATCCAATAAATGATAGAATTAGGATTTGATCAAGGAAATTGATTTGAATTGAAAATATTGATTTAGGAAACTGATAAATTGAAGAATGGGGCCCAAAGTCTAGGTGACCATTTTAGGGTGCATACATTTACAACGCACCACACTTGCAAACAAGTTTTATAATAAGCTTAATAGTGATATAGAAATCACTTTAATAGATGATTCAAGGCTGATCCTTTGTGATGACAACCTCTTAATTCCAACACGTCAATTCTCTTTCACACCCATTAGTGAGATCTTGAATCAGCATATTAATTCTTCTATTGCACTGGTTGACATTGTTATATGTGTTGATCCTTCCTCTACAATAAAAATAATAATTGATCCAATTGAGGTTCTTAAGAGGAGTCTCAAAATGATGAAGAAAGGCAGATATTTTGAGCCTAACGTAGCTTAGTTATTTAAGCATTTGATGGAAATGGTCAAGGATCAGTATCACAACAATGTAGTGCACATGGATTTGAAGCCTAAAATATTCTCTTTGCCACCAAGTCTCATTCTTCTTCAATCAAGCTAGTTGACTTTGGATTGGCTACATATTTCAAACCAGGTATGTATTTGATTAATTATTTGAATTTTCTTGGTCTTTGCAAATAGGCCTATGATGGTGGTATCACATGATTTGATTCAATTTTGTTTAGGATGTTTCCAAACTATAAAAGTATTTGTATACTTTTATATGTCAACATTTGTAAAAAATATTTTGGGAACACCTATGTATACTTTACGGTGAAAGATAATTTGAGTTGTGACCTTTCAAGCACAATTGAAAGCTCCTTCTACATAGCTACAAAATTTTTGTCGGGTGGATATGATCAAGCAATAGATGTTCAGAGTGCTAGGGTAATTCTCTATATTCTTTTGAGTGGGGTTCTACCTTTCTGGGGCCAAACAAAATCAAGGGATATTTATGCAATTATACAAGCCAAGTTGGAATTTCCAAAGGGTCCATGGAGGGGTATATTGGCTTTGGCAATGGATTTGATATCCAACATTTTTTTCACTAATCCAAAGAATAGGCTCACCTCTATTCAAGTGTTAGGTAGCTTTCTCTCACAAATTCGATGTATTTTTTTACTATTGTTCATCCTTCTTAGTAATGTAATATACTTATTCTTTAGGCTTTACACATGAAATTGATGTTTTCAATTTTGTAGAGCATCCTTCGATTAGCAGTCTAGTAGAAATGTCAAAGCATCCTCCATTTAGACACAATGAGAAATATGGTATCCTCTATAGCTCTTAGAGGTCATTGGGACCAGAGACAAATTCTTAATTTTGGTTAGTGGTTGCTAGCAACTCCAAAATAGAAATTCAACCATCTTTCTATGTCTAATCATCATTTTCAGGATTCATAGCTGGCAATAAAGTCTCTCAAGTGTCTCATAGTTTTTTTTTATAGATGCACAAAAAAAAAAGGATTAGAATGCTCACTAGTGAATCCAACCATTTTGAGGTTTTCCTTTGCAAATGTTTTGTTTTCATAGAGGTTAAAAACATTTTTTTTATTTTACTGTTTGATGCCTCTTTAGTGCATGACTAATAACTTGAGATTAGGTTGAGATCCAACATGATTCTTAGTGATGAATATTTAGAGTCAAGATTTGGACATCTCTTTATGGCAATAGTCTCTAACAATATAAGGTGTGTATCTCATTACATGATGTTGGTGGAAAAAACCACAAGTGAAACAAGAAAAGTAGGGACATATACTTCAAGATATCTTACTTCACATAGACCATGGAATAGGACAATAGGCTTGGGAGATCTTGAACAATTGGATCTCAAGTTTTTAGATTCCATAATTCAATGGGTTTCATGTAGTGCCACCTCATTTCAATCTTCATTAGTTAGATGAAAAATGCTATGATCATTATAAGTGTACCATTAAAGACTAAAATTATGATCTCCAAAACCTTGTGGTTAATTTAATCTTTTGGAGGGGTTGTTTGAAGGAGTTTTTAATTGTGCCTTTAGAAGTTGGAGTGTAGTGATAGTGTAAAAATTAATTTACAAGAGTTACTGATGAACTGGTATAATTGTATTTATATGGCTTGTATACTACAAAAGAAATTAAAATCCTATTGTTGCTTGGAGAAGATTGCTTAATTTACTGTTTGTAAATAATATTAATTTTAATGAGTGGATTATGTAATACTGATCTAACCAAGACTAAAATTCTTACATTATTTTATATTTCAATTGCTTTTTATAGATGGTTTTGTTGGATATTTTTCTTGCAGATTTCAACTATTTGACAACTTAATGTCCTTGACTCCTTATTCCCACTCCAAATATGACAAGTTAAATCAAACACACCCATAACCCAAATGAAATGCCTTACAAATCATTTCTTTCATTCCCACATTTAGACATCAAATTCTCATATAAATCATGAATCCTCTGAAACTACCCCTAAGAATTACCCTTCTCTTGAAAGAAACTCGGGAATAATTTCACAATTTACTTTGTAAATAATATATTAAAAATGCCTTGCAAATTTAACACATAAGAATTCAGAATTAACACAAGAAGACATCCCAAATGTGCAAAGGGATTCCATTGTATTCTCATTAAAATTTCTCTATATCAATACATTAAAAAATGACAAAATTCCCAAAAATGAGACCTTAAAATCCAGAAGTCTCTATTGGAGCTGCAAATTCACCATCCTGTACAATACAAAAGCCTTTCTATTTATAACATTCACTAGCCATCTTGGAATCCTAGAAGAAATAGGATACAACAAGCTTCAGATGGCTAGGAAAGACAAAAGACACTAGAAGACAAAAACAGTTACAATGATTTCAAAAGGTGGAGAATAAAAGTCGAGTAGTATCTTTGTAATCATTCTGATTCTTTGAATAGTTGGCACCTTCATCTGCACATATTCAAGGTAACTTCTAAAAGTTTTTATGTGAATAATGACAGCCTGCCTGGCTAACATACATTATTCTTCTAAGATAGTTACCCTCCCTATGCTCATTGATTAGGTGCCAAGTGTCACTTCAGTCCTCCTCCATTGCCTCCAGGTCTATTATTGCATGTGTCTTCTTCTTGGGCTTTGTGATCTTGTCCCATTGTGCAAATTCCTCCTTAGATGGCCACTCAAAAATCCATATACTTTGTAACTATTTCCCTGCATGTCCTGTTTGGAGTCGGTTATGGCTATTGTATCTGTCACAAACTTGGCACAATTTGTTTCCACTTTGAACATGTCATCTAGGACACCATTGAACTTGTCTATGTTTAGGGTATTATCCTCATTAAGGAAGGATTCCCTCTCAATTAAAAATTATCCAAATCACTTTTCCACTCCTCAATACCCTTTAAATCATTGTTTTCATTATGTTTGGGAGGCAAATATTTGCTGAACCAGGGCCAAACATATCCAATTTTGATTTTATTTGATTTTATTTTCCCTTGAAGAAGGATAGGGATGCACCAATTTGTTCAATCATCTCCCCAACCTGACTGACTGATTCGGGAATGTCTGACCTGTGAGGCTGCAACACTTCCAACTTTTCAAACAAGGGGCCCCTGCATGACCATATGCTGAACAAGGGGTCTAGAGTTTCAATTGCATCTTTTACATTATTTTTAGTCTTATGCAACATAACATATGATTCATGGACAACACCCAACCTTCCCTTTATCACCTCAATCCTGTGTTGTGCAATATTCACTAGGGCAAGGAGAGAAATATCATTTTTACCTTTGTCAATCCTCTCCACTGACTCAACAAGATCCTTTGTGATCGGTGGCACAAAAACTTCAACTGCTTGAGTAGGAGGGGGAACAACCTTGGATGCTTCCTCCAATTTTACCTTTAAGTCCTCAAGATCATCCTCTAATACCTTTATTTTCATCGGGCTCTTCTCCATGTCTTTAGCCAAAGCAATGGTTTCATCAAACAACCATCCATATTTTTTTGATAACTATATTGTCTTGGCCTCATTCAGATGGGAAAAATGTGTAACAGCCTTAGAGACTTCTAAGTCTATTGTGTTCTGAACATGCCATATTATTGTGTCCCCATCCATCTTCTCTACAACACTTACTAGGGAGGGATTTTGTGTCCTTGGAGCTAAGGGCCACATGGAAAGCGTATGGGACCTTGGATCATACCCACAGCCTCTGATCATCTTCCCTATTTAGGTCTCAGAAGAGAAATGAGCCTCAGGATACCTCCTTATTTGATCTATTATAAAATCTGAGGCTAGATCCCATCCTGGAACAAGCAACATCCCGCTAGATTTTACCAATTGCCTGGCCTCCTCTACTGTAATGCTCTCTGAGCTATGATCACAAGCTGCAAGGGCCTACAAAGCCTCATTGCCTAGGTCAATGTCATCAATTATTTGCAATTAAGTCCCAATTTCTTGTTGTTTCCTCCAGTTGAGGAAATTCTTGAATTCGTCCCTCTTGATGAAATCCTCATCATTTAGGAGCTCCTCTTGATATAACTCCCTCTCATCCTTGCACATTTTGAAGAGCAACTCAATTTCCTCTTGGGTCTCCTTCTTCTTACCCTCTCTAATATTTTTACTCAATTGGTGATGGTAGGGCCTATCACCAGGAACTAATGCTACTACTTTGTCCAATTTTTCTCAGGCACTTTCTACCTAGAGGGTTCTCCCATTTCTGTTCTCTATCTCTTTTGTGGAGGTTCACTAGTCACCTCTACATCAGGGACATTTGGTTCTTGCTAAAAAATAGGTGGCTCAGTCATTTGGGGAGAGCTACCTTATCTATAGAACTCATGATTATCTTCTTCATACTCAAAGGATGAGTACTCCTTTGCTAAACCCTATTTCTCTTCTAATTGGGCCTCAAGCTGATTGTTTAAAGTGTCATAGGCATTGATCATTATTATTGATCCTAGACATGTAAGAGAGCCAGGAAAGTACCCTCCAATGTAAATCCCTACCTTATTCATCTAAGCTTCCAAGTTCATCAAGTCATAGAACTTCCCAAGTCTTTTCTCAATCTCCTGTTCATCTTGTATATTTCTGATGACATCCTCATCATCTAATCCTTCATGCTCATGAATGGTGCTAATACTGGGAATCAATAATTTCTTTGCATTCTTGATAAAGTCTTCAAGGTCCACATACTTTTATTCCACAATACTCATTTTGAATTGGTTCAACCATTTGTTGATCTCAAGTAGAGCCCTCTTCCCAATAACAAAGTCACTGACTTTGAAGTGCCTAGGTGTGAAAGTCCCTTTTGTGTGGGGAGCCAGATGCTCCTTATCCATCCACACTAGCTACCAAATGAATTCCATGATGGCCACCTTTAGGGGAACAAATTTTGGTAACACATGCGGGGGTTGAGGGCATCCATATACCCTAATCAAAGTGAAAGTCTGGCCTAAATAAAAGTCACTAAAAGACTTGGAGAAAGCTTAATCGCCAAGTTGTAAAATGTTAAGAACTTAACTGCTAATAGTGTGAGATTCGGAGATAATCACAACTTTTCTAATCTTTCACCCTTTCGCTTAATCTCCAAATGTTTCTTTGACTTATTTGTTGCATTACGAGATCAGGAGATCACTGTCTTTGCCAAGTCATTGAAAGAAAAGAACTAACCGCCAAAAACTTGGAGATTGGGAGATAGACAAGAACATAAAAGCTATGTGCTGAATAAGGGGACTTAAGTGACATGGAAAAGTAACACATAAATAGATCTAAGGTAGGGTTCTCAGACTTAGACAAGACAAATTTTATAAAACCCTTTGAAAAATAATGAGACCTATTTCCAAGCTAGGTCATTTTCACAGGAACCCCATTAACATGAAAAATGACCAACAGTGGCTCTGTCTGGGGATGATGGGTAACTTGTGCCCATGCAAGAACTTAGAATCATTGGTAGAGTAGACCAAAAACCTGATGATTATGAAAAATATAGATAGCACTGGGAAAAACCTATCTACAAAGGCAAAACTAGATAGAAAGACACACACCACACCTTTATAAAATTTACAAGATATACATAACCTAACTATTGTTGTATGCCTCTTTTTTGGTGTTGTGTTTTCTTCTTCCGATCTTTTGATCCTTAAAGCTATAAAGGGTTTTGGGTCCCTTCAAAACCTATTTTTTCCAATAATTAGAACTATTGTTCATGCAGAGAAAATACCTTCAACAAAAATATTTCTTTAGGAACTGTCCATGAACATGAAATTCTTGAACGTCACTAGAGAGCTTTCTAATAACATATGAATCTGGGCCCCATTTCTCATGAATCAAATATGGTCCTAACTAGATCGGATCAAAATTTCCATGTTTTCCCTGATCTTCCAATCTGGCATTCCAAAGTAACACTAGGTCATTTATTTTAAATTTTGTTTCTATAGCCTTCTTATCATACAAGTTCTTCACTTGTAACTGCATCTTAGCATTTTTTGAAGCTAATTATCTCCTGGCCTCCTCTAATTTAATTAGATCTTCAATCCTCCTAGACAAACTTGTACATCTCTAACAAGTTGTTTTGAGGCATCCTTTCCTATATATCATACACCAAATCAAAAGGTGCACATCCAATTGCCTTCTTAATAGTCACTCTATTAGCCCACATGACCAATGGAAATTTTGAGTTCCATGCTTTCTTATTCTTCTCAAGGATGCTTTTGAGAATTTTTATCAGGCTTTTATTTGTTGATTTTGCTTGTCCATTACCTTGTGGATGATGTGGGGATGAGTATGAAAATTGAATTCCCAAACCTTCACAGAATTCCTTGTATTCATTTATCTGAAACATAGTGCATTGTCACACACAATCCTCCCAGGACAACCGAACCTAGTAACAATATGGTTCAACAAGAAATTAGTCACCACTTTCCTAGTTGCATGCCTTATGGGAATAGCCTCTACCCACTTTGTAAAGTAATCAGTGGAAACTAAGATCCAAGAATGCCCTCCACTTGATTTTTTTGGTATTTCTCCTATAAAGTCCATTCCCCACTGTTGGAAAAGATCTTGCACCTGTACTGGTTTCAATGGTACAATTCCTAAAAAATTTAACTTTCCATAGAATCTTTGACAAGCATCACAATTTCTTACCAGCCTTTCTGCATCTTTGAATATTGTGGGCCACCAAAACCCTGCTCTCAAAACCTTTTGAGCAGTAGTTTTACTCATGTAGTGTCCACCACAGATCCCCTCATGCATTTATATAAGCAATCCATCAACTTGATCTTCATTGACACATTTCAACAAAATTCAATCCAAATTTCTTCTCCATAATTTGGACCTGATGATAATATATTTGATTTCTTGTAATTTTAAAGCTCTTTTCTTGTTATCATCCTATTCCAATGGATAATTCATATTTTTCAAGTAATAAATAATATCTCGATACCAGATACAACCATCCATATCATAGGTGTAATCAAATTCCATCTGGTTGATCTGATTAGCATCAAGATTAGATTGAGCCATTAATTTTTCCAATCCTTAACCTCTAACCAATTTGGCTATTTGAATGTCAATGTTAAATTCCTAGATCCTATTTATCCATCTACAACTTCTCCCAAATACTTCTTGTTGTGAGAAGATGTCCTTGACTGTAACACTTGGTACAAAAGAAATTATTGTTGCCTCCATGAGATAACATCTAAAAACCTTAACATCCTTTACCAGTGCATAAGATTTTTTTTCATTAATATCATATTTTAATTCAACATCTTGTAATGACTTGCTAAAGAATGCAATAGGTTGTTCGAAACCTTCAATATTTATCTGCAATTAAACTGCACCAACATTATGAAAAGAGGCGAAAGAAAAAAAATGCATTGGAATGTTATAGTATGGTGTCTTAAGCACAACTGCATCTTTGATAGCCTACTTGATATTCTTAAAAGCTTCATTAGGCTCACCATCCCACTTGATCTCAAATTCCTTTTTTAACATTTTTGAGATAGGTCTACTAATCTCAATGAAATTTATAACAAATCTCCTCAAGAAGTTTACCTGGCCAAAGAAGGATTGGATTCCTTTCTCATTTTTTGGTTTTTAAATCTTATCAATGGAAATTACCCTTTTTAGATCAATTCTTACTCCCTATTTTCCAACTAGATGACCCAATAGTTTGCCCTCAGTTACACCAAATGCACACTTCCTTGGGTTTAGAGAGATACCATATTCTAGGGCCCTTACACATATTTTCTCTAGGTGTAAGAAATGATCTTCCTCTTTTTTGGAATACACAGTTAGGTGATCCTAATATACCACAAGAAAATCATTTATGAACTCAACAAATGCAACATCCATTGCTCTTTGAAAAGTAGCACCAACATTTGTTAAGCCAAATGACATTCTTACATACACATATGTCCTCCAAGGTGTTGTGAAGGTAGTTTTGAATTTTTTTGATTCCTTTACAATCACTTGATTATAACCAGAGAAACCATCCATCATGGACATCCAATCAGAGCCAGTTACTCTTTGTAGCATTGCCTCCATATTAGGCAAGCAATAGTTTTCTTTTAAAGAAGAGATGTTTAGATTTCTAAAATCTACACATACTCCGATCTCTCCATTTTTCTTCCTGACAAGAACTAAATTTGATACCCAAGAATAATGTTTGATAGGCTCTATGATTCTGGCATCTCTGAGATTCATTAGTTGCTCTTGCATTTTAGGTGTCAGGGTAGGATTGATTCGTCTCTATTTTTGTCTAAACGGTTTAGCATCTATTTTCAAAGGAATGATATGCTGAAACAAATCTTCTCTATAAACCTTTAAATCATCATAAGACCATGGAAAAACATGCCTAAATTTTCTCAATAGTTTAATTAAAGATTTTCTCACCTTTGGAGGTATTTCTTTTCCAATGTATACCCTTTTAGGTGTTTCTTTTGTACCAAGGTTGATTTCTTCTAAGTCCATCTGATCTCTCTTTTAGGTATCCATTTGGACTCTATCTTGACTATCAAAAAAAGTTTCTAAAATAACAAGTCCCTTGGGAACCTTGTTAGTTTTGAGTTGCAAGACTTCATTTCCAAGTACAATTTATTTTCCTTCAATAATTTCTACTAGGGCTGAACAGTCCAATTCTTGGCCATAGTACTTATCCTCACAATTCATAAACCTTAGGATATCTTGGTCATCCTAAAAAACTAGTGAGTTCTCAACATTGTCTGGTATGCTTGGTCTGGTCTGAATTTCAACCTTAGAAATTCCTGCAAAGGTTATATCATTGGGATTGATTGCAATATTGTCTAACAAGTCAATCATTTTGTTTTTGCTTCTATCTTTTACAATATTGAATGCATCAAAATTTTCAATCATATCCCAAACAACATTTCTATATTGTTTCAATCTTTTGTTTTTAGAAGCATAGGTTGATCTCACTTTAGACACTACCAACTCAGAATCACCAATTACCTTCAGGCATTTGATTCCATGTTTGTAGGACAATCTTAATTCTATCAATAATGCCTCATATTCTGCTATGTTATTTGTGCAAAGGAAACATAATGTGAAAGAGAATTTGTAAGTGTTTCCATCAGGATAAATGAGTAGAATACCTTCTCTTGAACCATCCTTACAATTTGCACCATCAAATTACATTACCCATAAGTCACCCTTCTCAGGTTTAGCATGAATTTCCACAGTGATGGGAGGTAAGATATGTTCTCTCTCAAGCACAATGACTTCTACCCTGAAAGAATTGATGTCAGTATCCATAAAACATATAATCTCATTATTAATGTTTCCATTAATCATGTGGGTAACTCTTGGCTCCCTTTTAACTTTAACAGATTGGTCATCAATTTTAAAAGTTGCATAGGATAAATCACACTGCAAACTTCCACCTATAACAACACTCCATTTTCTAGATAATAGCATCCCATAATGAGGTGGTATGTCTACCACCAGGATACTCATAATCAGTTCCTTGTCAGGATAAGCTGCCATTTTATAGGGTAGTGAATTAATAGTTTCAATGACCGGTACCTCTCTTTGATCTATTGCACAACATCTGCCTTGAATAGTGTCAACCTTGAGACCCAACCTCTCCATGATTTTAAAGGGCATAAGAGTGTTTGATGCTCCTGAATCAATCATGTAGTTTTTCATTTTCATTCCATTTATTATAGTGCTTAAGAAGAATAGATCTATTTTTTCAATGTATGCATTTACAAAGTTATCCAAATACATAGGTGGTATTTGAGATACCACTCCCTAAATTTATATTTCTTTCTTGGCCTCAACTTGGGGCCCACTTGTGTTAAAAACAACATTATTATTGTCATGAACATCATCAACCCATGCTAGAGATCTATCTTTGTGCTTAGGGATTCTCAATAACTCTTATAAGGGAACCTTAACTTTAATTTGAGACAACATTGACAACATATCAATAGGGGTAGAAGAAGGAATTTCAATTTGCATACCTTTAGTATCCTTCTACTTCTCAGATGTATCAGCTCTAGTCATTACCTTTTATTTTTCACTCTTAACCACTGTATTAATTGGCTTCTCAACCTCCATTTGGTTATCATTGTTTTGGACAATAGACATATTTACATCTCCAACCCCTTTTGGCTCCCATTTCTTGCCTTTTACATTTTTTACTTTCACTACATAATCACCCTTTGGCTTATTCCCAATGGGTTCCTTGGAATTGGTATTCTTTATGAACATATCAGTGGCCTTGCCAATGTTATAATTTGTTGCCATGCTTCTAGTTTTCACTTGTGCCACCATTTCTGCAATGATCCTAGTAATTTCTTCCTTTGAAGGTCTTCTTAAATTCACTCCCTCTAAGAAAGATGTCATGTTGCGTGTCCTTTCATCAACATTTTGATCATCATTAAAAAACTTCCTGACTGAATTATGTCTTTTCAGACACACATCAGTCTCTTCATCAAAATCTAAAGCATCTTCCTATCCCAAGTATGAATAAGTGAGATTGCATCTAATTTCATCATTGTTCTCTTCCTGATCTAATTTCTCAATATCATTATCTTGGTATGCAACTATAGATTGTGCAACCACGCAATGTTTTGAAAAATGAGGTGATTGATAGGCCATACACCATGGTGTATATTCTATAAAATTCAAAAAAAATTTCAACAATGGATCAAGGATGTTCTTGTCACTATTTCCTTTTGAAGATGGAGCAATAGGTTTGCCATCCTTCCAATGGGTGTTATAAGGGAAATTTTGCAGTGTATTCTACCTATTGAAATTTATATTGTTTGAATAGGTGTAAAATGGAAGCTTAACAATGTACCTAACATTCAACACTTATTCATTTAAATTGAATTTGGAGTTGGCATAGCATGAGTAAATCTAGAAATACTTGAAAATTAATTAGGTCAAGATACATACCTCATTGTGAAATTGATTTGGAAATACCTATTTTTTGAAGTCTGTTTGAGGTTTCGGAAGATTCTACAACTAGATCTTTGATCAAAAAGTCGAGATGGAGAAAACCCATAAAAGTTTCATCTTTCTGGTAGTAGGTCGAGTTTGACCCTCATAAAAGGTCAAATACCACATTTTTATTCTGAAGCCCGATTCTGATTTTGCTCACAAATCCCGTAAGTTCGATGAAAAGGGTACTCAAATATGTCCTCTGATTCCTGAAATAGCGACTGTAGATACCTAAAAAAAGGGGGTTTTGGGGTGGCTATATAGGGTTTTGCCTTAGTCAAACCCCCATTTTGGTGGTCTCCACCTCCACAAATAGCCGATTGAAATAGAATGTGTGTATATGTATTGAAAGTGTAATGCCAAGATCTAATCCTCTAGATCAAACCCTAGCATGAATGTGTATGAAATAACAATGCATAGATTTGAATGAGATAGAAAAGCATACCAAGCCCCCAAGGCTAAAGTACTTCTAGCAAACTCACAATCTATAATTGTTACCCCATGATTTAATAGTTGAATGCTTGAAAGTTGATGATGGTGGATCAAGGAGGAAAGGATCTCTCTTGCTCCAAATATGTGTTCACAAAGATGCTTGATGTCAACAATGGCTTAATCTTCTATATCATCCTCTTGCTACCTTACATCTTCACCATCCCTTGCTTGCTTGGAATCTTCTTTCTCACAAAACTTGATGGAGAGATGTGAATAATGGATTTTGGATCAATCACCTTGCTTGAGAGTGCTTGATCTTGAAAAACTTGATGTGAAAATGAGAGAGGAAGGCCTCCTTTTATAGTGAACTAGGGCACAATCCTCTAGAGGGGCCACCTTGGAGAATTAAATCCCAATTAGGTCCTAACCTTTAGAAAATATACCTAGATTAAATGTAATTAAAGGATTTACCATCCTGAAACTCAAAATGGTTAACCTGGAGGTGAGAAAATAAATATTCTGAAAACCCGATGCCCCGGAAATCAAAGATTCTAGAAATTTGAATGAGGGGGGCAAAATCAAGGTTGGATCTGACCTAGTTAGGTTTGACCTTGATCCTAACCTAGTCAGGTTTGAGCTTGATCTTGACCTAGAGTCAGGATCAACCTCAAATTTGACCCTGTACCCAGATCCAATCAGCATCAAGACAGGAGGTCCCGGGGATGCCCAGAGACCTAGAAATGATATCAGATCAGGATAGAATGCTAGGAATAGGTATAAAATCCTATGATAACTGTGATGAAATCCAAGAGGACCTATTTCTAAATCCTACCTAGAAAATAGAGCCATATAAGAGGGAAATTCAGGAGAATCCACAGGATCCTAACCCTAATTTCACCTAGAATGAAGAAGATAAGTACAACATGCATCCTAAATGCAAGTCTATCATGATAAATGTACTAAAAGAGGGTGATAAACCTATCAAGATGGAAGTGCTTCCATTTTAAGATGATACATTTAGCCCCCACTTTAGCTTAGATATGACACTACATGGATATGCAAGCTAAAGTAAGAAAACATCATAGTAAATAAAAAGGATATAGCCAAGTCCTTGATGTAAAGATCCTGCAGACAACTATTAGAACCTGCAACACACAAGGTTAATGGAAATCTATAAATCACCTAAAGCTTACTATATGATCATTTGAGAAGTGTATAGAACCCCTTATGCCCCCCTATTTCGGCTTTCTATTTCAGAAGGGTGAAACAGGGTGATAAGAAAAACTCTATATACTCGAGATGCAGAGTGTTGAAAAGTCATTTCCTAAACCAATTAGAAGGATTCCTAACCTTCCTAAATTGATTCAAGGAGTTAGGTATCTAAATAACGATTCCAACTTTGTAAACAACACTAAAAACAGAGTTACCAAACTCAAGTTATGATGAAAAGAGTGGATGTCTATCTAAATGCATAAGAATAGAAAATCTGAGTTTACCCTAAGGAAACCCTAATAAAAACCCTAATAAAACCCTAATTCAAACTTATAAATAAGTAAAAAAGAGAAATAATTACTCATTCTTACCATTCTTAGATTCTAAACAAGGAAGCAAGATGCTGACAAGAGAGGAACTTCGAGCGACATGCCTGGAGATGCTGAGACACAGCCTAGCTACCGGACACCCACTACCAGAGGTGAGTTTACTGTTATGCTTCTTTGTACTTTCCAAATTCCTATTTTTTATAAGCTAGGTCAATTTTTCCCCCTTTAGGTCAACCTTGACCCATTTAGGTTGACATTGACCCATGTAGGTCGACTTTGACCCATGAAAGTCGACATTAACCAGAGGGGTTTTTGTCAATTTTTAGCTGAGGTCGACCTTGACCCAAAAAGGTCGACCCTGACCTAGTAAAGTCAAAATTGACCCAGTAAGGTCAACATTGACCTAATTGAGGTTGAATTTGACCTAGTTCAGTTAGTTTTGCAGATTTGATGATACAGATGACTGATATGATCTTTGTTTGTGCTTGCAGGACCTAGTCTACTTTCGAGAGCATCCTTTTGGGGAAATGCTAGTGAAAGTCAAGGAGAGACTGTCCGAGCTTGATGATGAGGGGATGTAGTTACTAAGGGATGTGGGATTGTACTGGGTATCAGTCCTTACATAGCTCAGACTACACCGAGCCATGCTATCGATTCTAATAAAGAGGTGGGATGAGGATACATGCTCCTTCCATCTTCCCTTTGGCGAGATCACAGTGACCTTAGAGGATGTCTACAAGATCCCGCGGCTTCTAGTCCGAGGGGAGACCATTAGACCCAGAGCATAGCATGGTTTTGAGGAGATCCATGCAGACACAGAGTATTGTACAAGAGTGCGTCCAGTGATGCAAACCCAATCAGATCAGATCCTACTATCTTCTGTACTATCAGGTCGTACACCTATAGTACGGAAGGTGATGTTATGTATAGTAGCCTTGGTTGTGTTACCCAAATCAAAGGGTACCATATTTTGTTCACCTCTGACACATCTCATACAAAGGATGGAGAGAGAGAGGACCCTATTCTCATGGGGTCGCAGCATGTTAGCTCAGCTATACCATGAGCTAGGTCAGCTAGTGAGATATCAGCGAGAGAGTCTATCGACATGTACAGTTCTGCAGATATGGATTTTTTAGCATTTCACATGTACACGTCCACAGGGAGTTCTTGTGGTGGTAGATGCAAGCACAACAAGAGCCTTCACATATCCTTTGAGAGATGTTTGGTAATTTGGGGATATGCTCTACTGGAGAGTACATCTAGATCGTATTGCCAACACCGATGTGATATGGAGACCCTACTACCAGATGATAGAGTGGCCTGATACATGATTCCAGATGAGATATTCATAGTAGAATAAGCCACTATAGGGTCATCATAGTCATATAGTGATGCCCTACTATTATGATCAGGTGATGAGACAATTTGGCCTATTATAGGGAGTCCCTAAGGTAGTACCTCAATATGTTCATCCGACGAGATACTATCAGAGACTCGACGCCATTCATCGACCATCGATAGAAGTGTTGGTGTAATTAATTATTCCTAATTACACTTTACTTAATCTTACTTAGGTTAATGCATTGCATAGTAATTTGTGATTGAGACACCTAGGAGTGTGCACATCTTTTAAGCACATGGTGTAGGAGAAATTCCACTTTTGGTGTGATAGTTGTCTTCACATACCTCGTTGTGTGTGAGATCCACCTTTCGTGCTCTTATCACATTATCATCCTAATCCAATGCACATACTTTATTGCATATTGGAGGATGATCCACATTTGGTGGACATGTGATTACACCTAGCATAGGAGATAGCTTATCAGCTCCTTATCATTCTCTTTTATTGCCTTTCCTATATAAGGAAGCCTATTATGTAATCATTTCATTAAGCATTCATCAATTCAATCATTGAGCAATTCATTGGATCTATTCAATCCATCCTTGCATTCATATTTTCTCTCTTGTGCTTTTCTTCAACTTCTAGATCCTTGGTTCAATATTTGCTATTTGCAAATTCTTACATGGTATCATAGCCATTGGAGTGTTTTAGATCAGTCAATTTGAAGAGAGCTTGATGCAAGCTTTGAAGGTCCAAATCTCAGATCTGGCAACTAGCGTGTGATAAAGGCATCTTGGAGCATATTCGACCTCACCATTGCATCCGAAAGGCTATTTTGGTTAAAATCAACTATAAACTCGCCCATATTTGGTGAAAGTCCAATTCAAGGCAAAAAAAATCTTGCAAATCGGACCGTACGGCCCGATATGCCCTCTCGGTACGATTTTTTTTTTTAAAAGATTTTTTTTTATTATTCTGCTCTTTTCCTCAGAATTTTTTTTGTGCAAAAAATTGGGCTTGGTACGTGCCCTTATTATATCATAGAGAATATACTCTGTTAATCAAGAGAAGCAGAGCGTACAGTGACATCAGCGCGCAAGCACGGGACCCGCGCTCAAGCCTTTCGGCGAGCACAAGCCCCAGCCTAGCCAGGCTTTTCTATTTGTTTTTTTTAGCGGGGGACTTTCATATATAAAGAGTTCTAAAACTCTTATCCCTGCGCATGTGGGATAAACCTCGCGCCACCTCTCCGCAGCTCCTCCGCCACCACCAGTGGCGAGATTAGCCATCTCCTGCCAGTCGCTTCACCTCCATCGATCATCTCCTACCAGCCCCCGACAGTGCCTCCAACACCTCCTCCATCTGCTGCTGTAGTACGCTAGTAGAGTGCCACATGGTGCCAGCAGACCCCACGCGGTCTGCCAGCTCACCACCGACGCAGACCCTGCTGAAAGCTGCCACCTGCCACCGACAAACCCCACCAGGAAGTGACACGTGACCACCCGACCCAAGCCACTGGCCTAGTCGTAGGGTGCCATGTCACAATAGACACATCACATCTGCACAGTCAGCAAAGCTAATGTCATTAGCCACGCATACAGTTCGGACTTGTACGATAAGCCACGCCAACAAACACATCAGCCAGTGGGTCTGAAAATTTGCTGATGTCACCTATTCATGAGCCTAAATTTGATGGCCATTTAGCCGTCAAAATAGGCCAAATTGGGTCTCTTGTGACGGCCACCTGAATGTCAAATTTAACATATCAGTTTGCTGATGTCAGTAGGGTTTGGAAAATTCTCTGCCTTCACCATTTGCATTTTTGATTTTGCAGTCCAACTTTGAGAGGCCATAACTTGGTCATCCGGGCTCCAAATCAAGTGCAATTTTTTTTAAATTGGGTATAATTTTTTGAACTTTCTAGTGGTGGTATTGGTTTTGCATTTTGGTGGCCTCATTTGTTAGAAATTATAGATCTTGTTGAGTGTTCCTGATTTCTGCAACTTCTAGGGCTTCGTTTGGCACATACAGTAACATTTTGAGGTGAAATTTTTTTTTGAAAGTGCATGATTTTTCATCTACTTTCTAGATTTGCAATCAAATTTGAGTGATTTTGGGTAGACATATCACTTTCAGCAATAGGCTATTTTGGGGCTATAATTGCACTTGGTTAATCCTTAGATTTCAATTTTTTTATTTGCATCAGTCATTTGAAGGATTTATCAGTAGTTATTATTCATTATTTGGTTGAAATATGGATAATTCAAAGGTTAAAATCCTCACTCCATATAACTACCATGAATGGAAAGTATCTTTAAGTGATCATTTGTTGAGTCTTGGATTGCTTAGAATGACTCTTGGGTAGGATCAAGAACCTCAAACAGGTGTTGGAGAAAGGCAAAAATGGTTTGATCGAAGGGATAAAGCACTTGGCTCTCTTAGATCATCCATCTCTCGCGACATGCTCTTTCATATTGAATCTTGCACAAATCCTCATGATGCTTGGATCACATTAGAAGGACTCTTTGGTAAACCTGATAGGATGATAAAATTCAGATTAGAGAATGATCTCATAGGTCTTAATCCTAGGGATTTTGACAATATTCAAGATTTTTTCTCTAAGTTCAATACTATTAGATTGGAGCTTTCTTGATGTGGCATTGTTAAAGGGGATGAACAATTGATCTTTTCTATTCTTTCCAAGCTTGGTCCTAATTATTCTATCTTTGTTTCTACATTCTATGCTACTATGGATGCTCTTGGTAGTGCATACAAATTGTCCTCTCTTGATGAATTTGCAGCGCAGCTCACAAGGGAACAAGCAAAGTTGGCACACATGGGTCAGTTGAAGCCTTCCACACATCACTCATTGATTGCAAGTGAGTCTACATCAAAGGCTTCTAATGGAAAAGGAAAGAAACACAATAAGGATCCTAAGCCTCATGACAAAGGTAATGAATCTTCTTCACCAAAAAGTACTGAATCCAAGTCCTCTTCAAGAGAGGAATCATCTAGAAGAAAGAGAGATAAATGTGCATATTGTCAAAAGTTAGGACATGATGAGCATAAGTGTTTTCAAAAGAAGATAGATGAGCTAACTCACATTATTCAGAAACACAACATTAAGTTTCCCTCATCAGTGTCTGCTCCTTCTTCTACACATTTGGCAGCTTCTACATCTCCATCATCATCCAAAGACAAAGGTAAAGGACAAGCACTCTTGGCTTCCACACATCCTGAGCAAGGTAAATGGCTTCTTGATTCAGGTGCATCACATCATATGGCATCTTCTATGGATATGTTTTCTTCTATTAAGCCTTGTAATTCTCCTAATATTTTGATGGGTAACAACACATTCATGAGAGTTTGTGGGAAAGGTTCTATTCCTATGGGAGAAGGGACATTTACTGATGTTCTTTGTGTACCATCCTTGACCACTAATCTTCTTTCTATTTACCAAATTACACATGGGGCACATTGTAAAACTGTTGAGTTCACTCTTGATTATGTCTACATTAGGGACATGGAGACTAGAGATGCCATAGCTATGGGAGTTGTTGATCATACATCCCGCTTGTATTCCTTTTCTAATTTCATTGATAATGATGATGATATTCATGATGTACCCATCCCTTTGCCAAGGGATAATTATGAGGAGAACTTTTGGCACTTGAATCATTTTGTTGTTGAGACAAGTGTTGATCTTCCTACTCCTCCACCTCCTGCTTCTTCAGACATGGACTCTACTATTCATCAGGATGATCATATTGTTTCAGATCTTGTAGAGTGTGATGACTACTTGGATGCTTCTTCAGCATTTGTTGATTCTCATGATGCAGATTTGGAAGACATACATGAGGGGGTTTCTCTTTCCCTTGATGATAGTTTCATCATAGACGA
Organism: Chamaecyparis obtusa; assembly: GCA_027943335.1. NCBI lineage: Eukaryota > Viridiplantae > Streptophyta > Pinopsida > Cupressales > Cupressaceae > Chamaecyparis > Chamaecyparis obtusa. The sequence goes on from BSBK01001091.1 coordinate 453,681, forward strand.
GGACACTTCTTCACCTTCTCTGGAGATTGGTGTACTTTATTCTTCTCCTTCTTCACTTGATTTGTCACATGAAGTGATAGATTCTTTGAGCTTAGAGATTCCTAATCAGTCTTCAAAGATTCATTCATGGAGACCTTCATCTTCTTCCTCCTTCCATTTGCACAAGGATTGGCTTCTTCATCAGTTGATGTATCTATTTCTTCCTAAGGGGAGACATGTTTCTTGTAAGCATTGTCTTATCTATTGTTTGCAGGTACTCTTCATCAACATGGGAGCTTATACATTATGGGGGGGATATCATGTCTCCAACTATTCTTCTTATGGGGGGATACTTCTTTGTATATACATGATGTATGTAGTTCTTGGGGGGTCTTGAGCACTCCATCCATGCATCTTCTTTTCTTATCTCTTTTTGGGGGAGGTTTTTTCCCATGAGGTTTTCCCTCTTTCTCCACTTTATGAGAGTTATGCATTTCACATATTGCATTTTGTACATGAGTACCTAACATGGCCTAGTAGCTGGGACCCATCTTGCATTGTGAGTTTAAGTGCATTCCCCTAAGTTGCACTTAAGGGGGGGGGTGTTGGTGTAATTAATTATTCCTAAGTACACTTTACTTAATCTTACTTAGGTTAATGCATTGCATAGTAATTTGTGATTGAGACACCTAGGAGTGTGCACATCTTTTAAGCACATGGTGTAGGAGAAATTCCACTTTTGGTGTGATAGTTGTCTTCACGTACCTCGTTGTGTGTGAGATCCACCTTTCGTGCTCTTATCACATTATCATCCTAATCCAATGCACATACTTTATTGCATATTGGAGGATGATCCACATTTGGTGGACATGTGATTACTGTTAGGAATAAGGTGTCTCAACCTTGGATAATTCCTATTCTTATTATTTGTTTTGTAAAATGTATTTCTTGCAAATAATGTTGATGTGTCAGCATCTTGAATTGTGTGTAAGGAGATCATGGCTAAAATGGTTATGATGGATTCCTATGACATGTAAGAGCTATGTTAGGAAGATTCAATGACAGGTGAAGACATGTGGCAACTGATAAATTTGAGTACTGTACACTCTTCCCCAAAGCTATTTCCGCACCTGAGTTTCCTTACAAGTGGTATCAGAGCTTGATCAACTTTTGATCCTAGTTGTTGCGTAGGGTTTTTTGAGTTGATCTCAAGTTTGAGTGGGAGTTTTTTGTAGAGCATTCTAAATCTTATTTGCATATTGAGATGGCAAGTTCATCATATGGGAGAATGGAGGTGGAGAAATTTAATGGCACTAATCTCGAGTTGTGGAAACTAAAGATGGAAGACATGTTGGAAGATCATGACCTATGGGAAGTGACTTCAAGTGCTACAAGACTAGAAACTATAGCTCAAGTAGATTGGGATATCAAAGATCGTAAAGCTAAGGGTCTCATAAGACTCTGTTTAACCGATGCAGTTCTTCTGAATGTTCTAGATGAGAAAACCGCAAATAGTTTGTGGGAAAGACTTGCGGCCATGTATCAAGCCAAATCTCTAGTGAACAAGTTGTTCTTGAGGAAGAAGTTGTACTCTCTACAAATGGAGGAAGGTGGATCCTTAACAGATCATTTAAATGCGTTTAATCTGTTGGCTGCACAGTTGACATCAGCTGGTGTCAAGTTAGAGGAGGAGGATCGTTGCTACACACTTTTGTGTTCTTTACCAAATTTATGGGACCATCTTGTGATGGCTCTTGGAAGCACATTAGTCACCTTCAAAATGGATGATGTGGTGTCTTCGTTGCTATCAGAGGAGATGCAGAGAAAGTCTTCCGTTTCAGAAAAAGAAGCCCTTACTGTCCATGGGAGATCCACTGATAGAGGGAAGAAAAATGATAATAAGTCTGAAAATAAGGGTAGATCCAAATCCTGTGGGAAGTCAAAGACTTCCAATAAGTCAAAGGAAAAATGTTGGAAGTGTGATAAATCTGGGCACTTCCATAAAGATTGCAAAGAGCTGAATAAGAAGAAGAAAGGTTTAGATTCAGCTTCAGAAAGATCTCAAGAAGATGGCGATGCATTCATCGCAGCTTTGGTAGCCCATGCATCTGATGATGTGTGGTTGGTTGACTTAGGTGCATCTTTTCACATGACCTCTCATCGAAACTGGTTCTCAAAATATGAAGAGTTCGATGGTGGAAAGGTGTACTTGGGTGATGATTCTCACCTAAAGATAGTTGGACGTCATGTCAGATTTCAACGTCCCTTCTCACCTGATGACTATCAGATTTCCTGATGGACAAGTAAAGGGAATCAACAGAGTTATGCACATTTTGGGTTTGGCACGAAACCTATTATCTGTAAGTATGCTGAATGATGTAGGTATGCAGGTTGTTTTTTCAAAAGAAGGATGCAAGATGATGAGAGGATCGATAGTACTTGCGAGGGGTACTAGGAGATGTACCTTATTTCAGCTAGATGCATGTATTCCTCTATGTAATAGTTCTTCATCCTCACCATCTAAATAAGAAGTGAAGAAGTCTATGGTTATTGGTTCCGATGGTAGTGCAAACACTTTGGAAGGTAAGCTTCCTGCAGAAAAGACAATGTTGTGGCATATGAGATTTGGCCACATTGGTGAAAAGGGTCTCAGAACCCTGAAAAATAAAAATCTCGTTGAGGGGTTAAATGATTGCAATCTTAAGTTTGAATTCTATGAACACTATGTCTATGGTAAACAAAATCATGTCCAGTTTTACTCTAGTTCTCACAAATCTTCTGATGTTTTGGATCTTATTCATTCTGATGTATTTGGTCTTGTAAAAGTTCCTTCAATCTCCAAGTCTATATTTTTTGTATCTTTCATAGATGATTACAGTAGAAAGACTTGGATTTATTTTCTTAAAAGTAAGACACAAATCTTTAGTCGGTTCAAGGAATTTAAAGCTCTTGTAGAGAATCAGACTAGTAAGAAGATTAAGTGTGTGAGAATTGACAATGGTGGTGAGTTTTGCTCAGCAGAGTTTGAACGGTTCTGTAAAGAACAAGGTATCAAGAGGCATAAGACAACTCCTTATACCCCACAACAAAATGGAGTTGTTGAGAGAATGAACTGGACACTGATGGAGAAGTCTAGGAGTATGCTTAGTGGAGCTGGTTTAGAACAAAGGTTTTGGGCCGAAGCTGTGGCCACTGCTTGCTATCTGGTTAATAGATCTCCTACATCAGCCCTTGTTGGTAAGACACCCATGGAGGTGTGGTCTGGTAAGAAGCCTTCAATCAAACATCTTCATGTTTTTGGTTGTGAAGCTTATGCACATGTTCGAAAGGAGAAAAGATCTAAGTTGGAAAACAAAGCTATTAAATGTATTTTCATCAGATACAGTGCTAGTGTGAAAGGATACAAGCTTTGGGATCCTGTGACTAGTAAGGTGTTGTATAGTAGAAATGTTATTTTCAGAGAGCTAACATCTTCTCCTATTGTGCTACAACCAAATGAAAAAGAAAAGGAAAAAGATGTTGTTTAGTTGCCTCCTACCCTGAGAAGACTGAATAGAGAGACCATGTTGGGCCTAATGATGAGGAGAGCTCTAGCAACTCTGATAGTTCAGAAGAAGAGGAAGAACAACCTCAATCGCAGCCCTTAAGGAGATCCACAAGAGAAAGAAAGCAACCAGAAAGGTTTGGTTATTCTATGTTAGATTCTAGTTGTGCCTTTGCTTTGATTACTAACACTGATGAGCCTAGATCTGTGAAAGAGGCTTTGGGCATAAAAGATGCAGGTTCCTTGATTGAGGCTATGGATGATGAGATGGCTTCATTGGAGGAAAACAAAACTTGGGACCTTGTACCTTTGCCTAAAGGGAGAAAATTTGTTGGCTGTAAATGGGTGTTCAAGAAGAAATTCTGTGCAGATGGCAGTGTTGGAAGGTACAAAGCTAGATTGGTTGCAAAGGGGTATTCACAGGTAGAGGTAATAGATTATGGTGAAATATTCTCTCCTGTTGCAAAGTTGACATCCATTAGATTTCTGTTATCTCTTGCTGAATCATATGATTTAGAGATAGAACAGATGGATGTGAAGACAACTTTCCTTCATGGTGATTTGGAGGAAGAGATTTATATGTCACAGCCTGAGCACTACATTGTTAAAGGTAAAGAATCCTTAGTTTGCAGATTAAAGAAATCTCTATATGGTTTGAAGCAATCTCCTAGGATGTGGTACCTTAAGTTTGATGCCTTTGTGTTGTCAATTGGATTTGTAAGATCAAAATTAGATCATTGTGTTTATTTCAGAGTTGAAAATGATCACCTTCTTATTGTTGCATTATATGTTGATGATATGTTTTTGTTTGGGAAGGGTAAGGGTATGATTTTTTATTTTAAATAACAGTTGTCAGCACAGTTTGAGATGAAAGATCTTGGGGCAGCAAGGTACATCTTGGGTATGGAAATCAGTAGAGATAGATCTAATAGAAAACTTTGGTTGAGTCAGAGTAAGTATGTGAAGTCCGTGTTGGACAGGTTCAGCATGGTAGATTGTAGACCACTATGTGTTCCTATTTCTGTGGGAACAAAGTTATCTGTAGATGATTGTCCAAAATCTCCTAGTGAGGTGGAGGACATGAGTAGAGTACCTTATGCTAGTGCAGTTGGTAGTCTTATGTATGCTATGGTCTGTACTAGACCAGACATTGCCCAAGTAGTGGGAGTCCTGAGTCGGTTTATGGCTAATCTTAGATGGGTACATTAGGATGCAGTTAAGCGAGTATTCAGATATTTGAGGGGTACATTAGATTACTCCATATGTTATCATGGGAACTCTTCTGGATCTTCGCATTCAGTTTTTATTCATGGGTTTGTGGATTCAGATTGGGCAGGTGATATTGACAGTAGGAGATCCACCAGTGCTTATGTGTTTACTATGTTTGGTGGTGCCATCAGTTGGATGAGTAAGCGACAACCTGTGGTTGCTTTGTCCACTACAAAAGCTAAGTACATGGCTGCTACTCATGCTTGTAAGGAAGCCATTTGGCTTAGAAGATTGTGTTTTGATGTTGGTGTTGATGCAGAATAGATTACTATTTGGTGTGATAGTCAGAGCGCTATTTGCCTTGCGAAGAATCCAACTTTCCATGCCAGAACGAAGCACATTGATGTGCAGTTTCACTTTGTGAAAGATATGGTGGAAGATGGAAAGGTAAATTTGGAGAAGGTAGATACTGTGAAGAATGCTGCAGATGCATTAATGAAACCAGTGGGCACTAAGAAGTTCAGATGGTGTTCGGAGTCTATGGGCCTTTTGGCCTATAGCGGTTAGTTCCTGTTATGTTCATGTTGCTCTTACAAGGTGTTCAACAAGTGGGAGAATGTTAGGAATAAGGTGTCTCAACCTTGGATAATTCCTATTCTTATTATTTGTTTTGTAAAATGTATTTCTTGCAAATAATGTTGATGTGTCAGCATCTTGAATTGTGTGTAAGGAGATCATGGCTAAAACGGTTATGACGGATTCCTATGACACATAAGAGCTATGTCAAGAAGATTCAATGACAGGTGAAGACATGTGGCAACTGATAAATTTGAGTACTGTACACTCTTACCCTAATACAGTTATCTTTGGGAGTAGCCCTAAAAAGTGAAGCGCATGATATAAGCTTTTTTAGGGTTGTGAAGAGATGTGATGTGAGTGTATTGTTGGAACATTTTATGCTACCGTGATTTGTCCTCAAGGTTTTGAAATCTTTTGAAAGAACTTGCATTGCAAGTGTATTGTAAGCTGCAATAGTTTTGATCAATACATTGTGTAGGTTTTGGAGTGCTGGGGTTTTTACCGAAAGGTTTCCCCAGGGTATATCATTGTGTTATTCTCTATTTTTCTATATGAATGGTATGAGGTTTCAATATCTTTGTTAAAGTAGTTAATGAATCTGAAATTGTAAGGATTTAGAAGAATTTGCACAATAATTTCCTATAGAGATTAGCGTAGGAAGTTGTTTCCGCACCTAAGTTTCCTTACAATTACACCTAGCACAGGAGATAGCGTATCAGCTCCTTATCATTCTCTCTTATTGCCTTTCCTATATAAGGAAGCCTATTATGTAATCATTTCATTGAGCATTCATCAATTCAATCATTGAGCAATTCATTGGATCTATTCAATCCATCCTTGCATTCATATTTTCTCTCTTGTGCTTTTCTTCAACCTCTAGATCCTTGGTTCAATATTTGCTATTTGAAAATTCTTACAAGAAGACATAGAGGATAGAGATGCAGAGGAGATAGAGGATATAGAGGTACCATCAGATGTAGCCTATTTAGGCATGAGCCAAGATTACATCAGGTCCTGGAGTTTGGAGGGGACCCTTCCTATCTTTCCTGAGGATTATCCTATAAGTGATCCAGGCCTTACAGAGGGGACACACCAGGATAGTGGAGCCACCGAGGAGGATGAGGATATCAAAGATGAGGAGGAGCACATCTTCAAGGAGGATCTCATGGAGGAGGAGGAGAGAGCTGAGGAGAGGGCTGAGGAGATGCCCCTGGGTGGTGATACTGGTATAGACATACCTATTACTCACGCATCACCACTGAGATCATGATGACTCCCATGGCCCCACATAGAGACACCACCACTGAGATAGAGATATAGCGAGTGTGGTGAGAGTAGTCACTCCATGCCCCCACCATCTAGGCACTTTAGTGACATCCAAGAGGGAGACCCAGGTATGAACTTGATTGAAATTTGGTTGATTATATGATTTGAATAGACAGGATACTAGACTGATAGAATTTTGTTTCTTTCTACAGCTAGCATAGCGGAGTGGATGAGCTTTGTATCTGAGATTCTCAAGCATACCATTATATCCTACTGACTACTAGCCAATGATCGAGAGTCTTCCATTGGTCATAGAGATCCTGACAGACATGCCGACATCTTTGTATGTATCCAGCGAGAGCTGAGAATGTGTAGAGAAAGAGAGGAGAAGCTGATGGCAGAGGTACAGAGTCTCCAAGGATGTGTACAAGGTATGAGCATATCTAGGAGCCATACACAGACACACAAATCTTCATCTTCCCATCACAGAGCAGAGAGATCTGGGAGTCATCGGCCATTAGAGCAACATAGTGATAGACGTAGTGATAGATAGGGCCATTGGTCACTTATGTATCAAAAACTTTGAAAAATATTTTCTTGATGAATGAAAAACTTTCTCTACTAATTAGTTCTATGTTTGATTACTATGCTTTCATCAATATAAAACTTAATAGAAAGAAAGAAAGAAAGAAAGTGCATAAACATATTCAATATATAATTTTTACTAAAACTACATAACCTATAAAATAATTTTTTTATAAGGAATACATAAATGCACATGGAACAAATGAGATTAAGGGTAATAACGTTTAAGATGCATAATATTAATGGGTTCCTTTAAAGAAACACCATCCATATTAGCAAGTTTGTAAGCACCTGAACCAAAGTCTTCAATAACAACAAAAGGTCCAAGCCAATTAGGGCTAAATTTTCCTTTTTTGCCCGGTAAAGCATTCACATTCTGTTGATTCTCGTAAAGGACTAAATCACCAACCACAAATGTTCGTTCAATTACCTTATGATTGTATTGTTTCTGAAGAGATTTATGATAAGCTTTTATATGTTCTAATGCATGTATTCGTTGTTCATCCAACAGTTCTAATTCTTGTAAGTGTTGTTCACGAAAAGTATCTTTATCAATTATCCCATGAAACAAAATTTGTAAAGAAGATATTTCAAGTTCCAAAGGCATAATAGCATCAGTACCATAGACAAGGTTAAAAGGAGAAGTACCCATGGCGGTATGAACACTAGTCCTAAAGGCCCATAAAGCATAAGTTAATTGAGTATGCCAATCTTTCGCATGCTTACTAACTATTTTTCTCAAAATTTGTTCAATAATTTTATTCGATGCTTCAACTTGTCCATTAGATTGAGGATAGTAAGGAGTTGAAAATCGATGTTGAATCCTATATTTCTCCAAGAATTTCACAACTTCTTTATTTTTAAAAGATGTTCCATTATCCAAAATTATTGTCGAAGGAATACCAAATCTTGTTATGATATTATTAAGGATAAAATCATAGATAACATCTGTCATTGTTGAACGAAGAGGAAAAGCTTCAAACCGCTTCATAAAGTAATCCATAGCGGTGAGAATGTAAGTATGTCCTTGAGAAGAAGTCGGTGAGATTTTTCCAATAAGGTCAAAACCCTAAATACTAAAAGGCCATGGAGAAACTTGATTATGAAGCTCACACGTAGGAGCATGAATCAAATTACTATGTTGTTGACATTGAGGACATTTCTTAACAAACATGAAAGAATCTTGTTCCATTGTTTGCCAATAATATCTCATTCGAAGTAATTTATTAACCAAGGATTTTCCACCAAAATGTCCCCCACAAGAACCAGAATGAACCTCTACTAAAGCTACAAGAATTTCAATTCTATTAAGACATCGTAATAATAATCCCTCATAAGAATGTTTGTAAAGCATGTCTCCTAAAATGATGTACCTTGCTGCAAGTTTCCTAATACGATTATGCATGTTCCTTATTGTTGATTTAGGAAAAGTACCATCCTTCAAAAAATGAAAAATATGTGAATACCATTCATCTGAATGCAAGTTAAAACAGTCAGCGGTAAACTTATCATAAATTGCAGGGCATTTAAGAGTTTGTATAGTAAATTGAAAGTTTTCCGCATTGTTCTCAAGACAAACCAGGGAAGCTGGGTTGGCCATGGCATCCGCATGTCGATTGTCCTTTCTAGGTAAAGTATGAATCATATAAGAGGAGAATTGTGAAAGCACATCAAGAGCTAAATCTCTATATTGTGTCATTTTAGCATTTTTAGTCTGATATCCTCCTTTAATCTATTCAACTATTAGTTTTGAATCTCCATATATATGTAAATGTTTGATATTGAGGGATGAAGCTACTCGTAGTCTAGCTATAAGAGCTTCATACTCTGCAATGTTATTAGTGCAAGGAAAGGTTAGTTTATATTATAAAGGGATGGGTTTTTTTGTAGGGGGAATCAAGATGATACCCACACCAGAACCTGTCTTACATTTAGATCCATCAAAATATAATTCCCAAATATCCTCCTATTGAAGAGTCAAGATGTTATCATCAAGAAATTCTATAGAAGTAGAACTTTCATCTAGGTAAGGACAAGGAGCTTCAGCTAGATAATCTATCAATGCTTGTCCCTTAATAGATTTCTGAGAAATAAAATGAAGATCAAATTTTGTAAGCAACATCACCCATTTTGCCAACCGGCCTGAGAGATCAGTTTGTGAGAAAAGATGTTTCAAAGGATCAAACTTAACAATCACATTAACTTCAACATTTATCAAATAATGCCTGAGTTTCTGACATGCATAAACTACGGTGAGACATTGTCTTTCTAAATCTATATATCGTGTTTCATAATCAAGTAAAGTCTGACTAATGTAATACATAGATCTTTCTTTATCATTATCATCAATTTGAGCTAACAACGCACTCACGGCCCGTGGAGTCACTAAAGTGTATAATTGAAATGGTTTATCAAAATTTGTAGGTTGCAAGATAGGAGGATTCACAAGATACTCCTTAAATTGCTCAAAAGTTTGTTTACACTGCTCATTCCAAGAGAAAGTGGTATCCTTTCTAAGCAAGGAAGTAAAAGGAATAGTTCGGTCTGCTAAATTAGAAATAAAGCAATGAATAGCTTGTATTTTTCCTTGTAAGCTTCGTAACTGGGAAATATTCTTAGGAGGAGGCATATTAACAATAGCTTCAATCTTTTCAATATCTACTTCGATGCCTCACTTACAGATTATAAATCCTAATAATTTACCGGAATCAACTCCAAAGACACATTTCTTAGGATTCAATCTCATATTATAACTTCTAATCCTTTCAAATATCTATTGTAAAATGGTAACATGATCTGCTCTTTGGATAGATTTTGCCAAGATGTCATCCACATAATCTTCAAGGATCTTATGAATGTAATCATGAAAAATCAAAGTCATAGCCCGTTGATAAGTTGCTCCTGCATTTTTCAATCCAAAGGGCACCATAACCCAACAAAAGGTTCCCCAAGGTGTTATAAATGTAGTCTTAAATTGATCTTCAGGGGGGATAAAGATTTGATTGTATCTTGAAAAACCATCCATAAAAGATAACAAGGCATGGCCTGTTGTTGAATCCATAATCATATCAATATTAGGTAGCGGGAAATCATCCTTCAAGGATTCCCTATTTAAATCTCTAAAATCAGTGCACATCCTTATCTTATTTTCTCCTTTTGACACAGGCACAATGTTTGAAATCCAATCTGAGTAATCAATAGAATGGATAAATCCAGAATCCAATAATTTTTCAATTTCTCCTTTGACTAATAAAGCAATTTGTGGATTCATCTTTCAAATTTTTTGTTTGACAGGTTTCATATTCAGCTTTAAAACAATGTTATGAGTAACAATCTTAGAATCTATACCTGGCATATCGGAATATGTCCAAGCAAATATATCCTTAAATTCAAGCAAAAGGGAAACCAAGTGATCACATTCATCCCGATTCAAACATTTCCCAATTTTTATCATCCTTTTAGAATCATTTTCATCCACTTGAATATCAATAGTTTTAGTAATTAACAAATCACTTCTTATCGGAGAATCCATTGGTAAAGGGAGAATATCATGGTCTTCCTGTTCTCCAAAATAAGCATATGTTTTTAAACAATAAGGCTTTCCTCATTTGTGATGAAACTTAAGTAAATCTTCATAAATTCCTAAAAATTCCATTAAGGCTTCATCTTTAGGAAAAATATCCAAAGAGGAGGGTTGATCAAAGTCAATAAGTAATGGGTTAACCAACTTCAACTGTCCACTGCAAATATGATTAACATTAAGAGGAAAAGCTGATGGTTGTCTATAAGGATTGAATCCTAATCCATATGTATGATCATAAAGTTCATTATCTAAAGGTACTTGTATACCTTGTTCATATTTACCACATCCTTTCCCATTAAATCCTAATTTCTTGAGCAAACGATAACCAGGACCATATCAATCAGTCATGTTAGAAGAAGTCCAAGGAGCAGCATATGTCACAATGTCATAACAGTCAGGCTTTATAGTGTCAAGCGTCTCATTAATCGAAGTGACAACAAAATTACTTTTTAATTCTTTAGAAAGTGGAGAAGAAATAAACACTTTTTTCTCAAATTCATTCTGTTGCTTCATGAATTCCAAATCAAAGACCTTGTATTCTCCAATAAACATAGGATTAAAATCCAATGTCCCCCAATCATCTTCAGTCAAAGAAGAAGAAGATGGGACTTCTTGTTGTTGAATCTCAAGTTGTTTTATCTCAGATTGTTGTATCTCCGATTGTTTTTCAATCTCTTTATCAGGTTGAATAGGTTTAGAGTTCTTGGCATATTCAACATTTAAGAAAGGATTTGGGGCATCATCCGCATGTAATGTATACATTAAGTTATTATAGATGAACCTAACCTTGCGATGAAGAGTAGAAGGAACTGCATGCATAGTATGTAACCAAGGTCTTCCTAAAAGAAGATTATAATTGAGAGGCCCAGGCATAACATGAATAGGAGTATTTAAAATAACTGGACCAACTTTAACAGGTAAGGTAATAATGCCCAAAGTTATTTTCGCAATATTGTCAAATCCACATATAGGCACATTATCAGGTTGAATAGTAGATAGATCAGCCTTAATTGCCTTGAGCATATCCATGCTACAAACATTAAGTCTAGATCCATTATCAATTAAGGTTCTTCGAATGATACTCTGATTAATAGAGACAGCCACCATAAGAGCATCATATTGATTATGCACCTCTAGGGAAGGTAAGTCATTATCAGAAAACACAATAGGAGGTATAGAAGGCATAGTATGCATACAATCCAAAATAGAATGAATGTTCTCTTGATTCAGAGGCGAAGCAGGAAGAGTAGATAAAGCTTTTTGCAATGCCTCATGATATGTCGGGGAAGTTTGAAGTAATTCCCATAAAGATATCTTAGAAGGAGTAGCACGTAATTGGTCAACTAAGTTATACTCTTTAAAGGTAGATGGATACTTAGGTGCTTAAGGAAGCATAGGTTGAGAAGGAGGTAAAGAAACTGGAACAATAGGCTGAGGGTTATTCCGTGTGCGATAAGCATGTGAAACAGAATCAGTATTATCAAAGAAATCCAAAGGATCTCTAGGTTTACCCTTAATAGTTATACGAGGACATCCTTTTACCATCATCAAAGGTGTAGGATATATCATGTTAGGTTTATCAATGTTGCAAATAGTGGGACATGAAGGTAACCATGCACACACCCTATGGTAAAGGTCAATTGGAGAAGTTGTGGAGGAGAGTGAAATAGGAATAGGATCCATGGAGATCATATTTGAACCATTTTCAACCTCACTACCATGTACCTCATTAGGGAATCTATTCTCTTGTACAATAAAAGCCTCATCAAAGTACTCAAAACAAGAATCATACATGTTGAATACAAAGAAAGAACTAAAAGCATGAAAATGTAAATATTTTTGTATTTTTAAAAGAATTTTGCAACTTTTTTATATTTTTGAAATATAAATGCAAGAAATCTAATCTTCTAAGTGTACAAAATTTAAATCTAACACCATAAAAGAAAGAGTTGTCGCAAACGGGCTCACCAAAATGAATAGGTGTAAAATGGAAGCTTAACAATGTACCTAACATTCAACACTTATTCATTTGAATTGAAATTGGAGTTGGCATAGCATGAGTAAATCTAGAAATAATTGAAAATTAATTAGGTCAAGATACATACCTCATTGTGAAATTGATTTGGAAATACCTATTTTATGAAGTCTGTATGAGGTTTTAGAAGATTCTACACCCAGATCTATGATAAAAAAGCTGAGACGGAGAAAACCCATAAAAGTTTTGTCTTTCCGATAGCAGGTTGAGTTTGACCCTCATAAAAGGTCAAATACCACATTTTTATTCTGGAGCTTGATTCTAATTTTGTTCATAGATCCCAGAAGTTTGGCGAAAAGGGTACTCAAATATGTCCTTTGATTCCTGAAACAACGACTGTAGATATCTAAAAAAGGGGGTTTTGGGGGTGGCTATATAGGGTTTTGCCTTAGTTAAACCCCCGTTTTGGTGGTCTCCACCTCCATGAATAGCCGATTGAAATAGAATGTGTGTATGTATTGAAAGTGTAATGCTAAGATCTAATCCTCTAGATCAAAACCCTAGCATGAATGTGTATGAAATAACAATGCATAGATTTGAATGAGATAGAAAAGCATACCAAGCCCCCAAGGCTAAAGTACTTCTAGCAAACTCACAATCTGTAATTGTTACCCCATGATTTAATCTTTGAATGCTTGAAAGTTGATGATGGTGGATCAAGGAGGAAAGGATCTCTCTTGCTCCAAATATGTGTTCACAAAGATGCTTGATGTTAACAATGGCTTGATCTTCTATATCATCCTCTTGCTACCTTACATCTTCACCATTCCTTTCTTGCTTGGAGTCTTCTTTCTCACAAAACTTGATGGAGAGATGTGAATAATGGATGTTGGATCAATCACCTTGCTTGAGAGTGCTTGAGCTTGAAAAACTTGATGTGAAAATGAGAGAGGAAGGCCTCCTTTTATAGTGAACTAGGGCACAATCCTCTAGAGGGGCCACCTTGGAGAATTAAATCCCAATTAGGTCCTAACCTTTAGAAAATATACCTAGATTAAATGTAATTAAAGGATTTACCATCTTGAAACCTGAAATGGTTAACCCAGAGGTGGGAAAATAAATATTCCGAAAGCTAGATGCTCGAAAATCAAAGATTCTGGAAATTTGAATGAGGGGGGAAAAATCAAGGTTGGACCTGACCTAGTCAGGTTTGACCTCAATCCTGACCTAGTCACGATCAACCTTGAATTTGACCCTGTACCCAGATCCAATCAGCATCAAGACAAGAGGTCCCAGGGATGCCCAGAGACCTATAAATGATATCAGATTGGGACAGAATGCCAGGAATAGGCATAAAATCCTGTGATAACTATGATGAAAGCTAGGAGGACCTATTTCTAAGTCCTACCTAGAAAATAGAGCCACGAAATAGGGAAATTCATGAGAATCCATGAGATCCTAACCCTGATTTCACCTAGAATGAAGAAGATAAGTACAACATGCATCCTAAATGCAAGTCTATCATGATAAATGTACTAAAAGAGGGTGCTAAACCTATCAAGATGGAAGTGCTTCCATTTTAAGATGATACATTGTTAAATTGGGGCTTTTTTGTAGCATAAATCTTCTCATTTCTATTGCTTAGTGTTTTCAAGTCCTTCAGTGCACTCAAAACTTTATCCAACTTGTCTTCCTCTTGCCTCTTGTTTCCAAAAATCCTTTCATTATCCCTCTTATAATTCTTATTTCCAAACAACTTTGGGTCGTCTCTTTTCCCACCTAGTTTACCATATATCTTCATATTGTTTTCAATATTCACAGCAATCCTGAAGGCATCCCTAAGATTTCTTGGCTCTTTATCTCTTACTAGATATCCAACCTAACCATCAAAGGCATTGAAGTATGTTTTAAGAGAAATATTATCATCTAACCTCATAGCTTGAAATAATTTATGCATACCCTTTTGAAACCCCATGTTAAACTCGGTTGCAGACTCATTCTAATTTTTTCTTATGTTGTTAAATTCATTTAACATGAAACTAGCATTAGGCATGTTGCTATATTGTTCCTTAAAACATTTTTCAAATGCATCCCATGAATCAATACTATGATCAGGGATTCTTTTAAACCAATCTCTAGCATCCTCTACCAAAGATTGAATGAATAATTTCATAACCATGTCCTCATGTTGTAACTCATAATCATGCAGCATATCAATAAACAACCTGAGATGTTCTTCACAACTGATAGCATTATTTCCAGAAAATTTAGTCACCTTGTCCCTTATCTCAATTGGAATAATATTAGGATACCCTAGTATCCCATCAAAACTAATTTGTTTATACCCTTCTAATTGCATAGGTCTCCTTTGAAAAATGAATCCAATGTTTCCACTAGGACCAACATTAATTGTTACACGTCACCTACTTGTGCATTTGACTACTTTTTAAGATCAACATTTATCTTGGGAGATGAAGAAGAAAGAAAATTATGAACATCAGTCGTACAAAGTGGAGCAACATTAGTAGTTGTTGATTGCATACCTGTTTCAGTTGTGGATGGTCCAAAGTGTTTGCAGATGAAGATTTCAAGAATTTGATCTTCCTTGTTGTTTCTTTAATTGATGCCTGAACCTCAGAATTTTCCAATTTCCTTGCTAGATCATCTCTTTATTTCTTTCTTTTTTCCATCTCTATATCAAAATTCAAGATAGATGGTGGGAATTTTGGTCTAACCATAGGTTCATTTATTTTGATTCCAATCACCTTTTGCTTACCCTTATTGTTATCAACATTAGCAGTCTTGGTAATTTCACTTATACTCTTCTTTTTGGGCTGAGACACATAAATTTATACTTGTCTAATCATGGGTCCCCCTTGTTCAAATTCATGGTGTTGTAATAGACACTCTTTCTCACTTTTTAGGGTAGCAAGGTCACCAAAGAGATCAAATTGTAAAGCTTTAGGAGCATAAGCAAATATTTTGTTCCTTTCCTTCAATTCTTTAATTTTTCTGAGTAGAGACTCTCTTTCCATTAGTGCATCAATAGTTTGGCCCTCCCTTTCTCTCTACAACCTCTTATATATTGCATCCTGCTCTGCTAGTTGCAATCTTAATGCACTTAAATCAGTTGGGTCAATCATAACATCATCAAAGCTTGATGATGCATCCATATCAGTAATATTTTGATATGGGAAATGGACCCGTCTTGGCTCAATTTATTTCCTTTTAGATATAATTTTATCTTGATGTAGACTTGGCACATAACGTTTATTCCCTACCTTTACATTTTTATTTGTAGGTGGTATAACCTTGTCTTGATAAAATACCTCTTGGGTATCATAGAAATTATCTCCAGAGACCCCACTATCAGATTTAGAAATTTTGTACACTTATTCATTTTCATTTGCATATGTGTGTAATACACCATATTCTTCATTATTGTGTTCTCTTACAGGTGCACTAGTAGACTCTCCACCTTTTCTAAGCCAGTTCTTCTTTCTTGACCTAGGTAACTCTTCTAGTTTTACCTCTGGGTGTTTCCTGACAAAAGCCCTTATGTTTTTTCTTTTATCCATGGTTTGCAACTTGTAAGTACACACTAGTTCTAACCCTTTGAGTCACCACCCACGTTAATGGGAAAAATCTAATAAACAAACCTTGAGAATCTAAAGAAAATCTTAAACATTACAGGGAAAACATGGGGACCTGGAAAGAATGGAAAACATACTGCACTGCCTACAGTACATCCTCAGCAGAGTCACCATTCTGTTGGAGCTTTTTCTTGCAGATTTCAACTATTTGACAACTCAATGTTCTTGACTTATTATTCCCACTCCAAATCTGACAAGTTAAAGGTCTAACTAATGAGGATCAAATCCTCCTGCACTTCGAGCCTTAAGCTTAGGCGGGTGTACCTTAAAGATTTACTTCTCTAAGGAATCAACAAGAATTTACTTGCATTTATCAAATACAAATACTAAACATCTATTCTTTTCAAACATAAACTAAAAAGTTTTTTATCATTTATAGATTGATGATGATAACTGGCTCTCGAGAATAGACCAGTGCCTAATTCTAGGCCAAAGAGTCTAATGAACATACATTCACAAAAAATAACTCCTTAATCAAACACACCGAGAACCCAAATGAAATGCCTTACAAATCATTTATCTCATTCCCACATTCAGACATCGAATTCTCATATAAATCATGAATCCTCTGAAACTACCCTAAGAATTACCCTTCAATTGAAAGAAACTCAAGAATAATTTCATAATTTACTTTGTAAATAATATATTAAAAATACCTTGCAAATTTAACACCTAAGAATTCAGAATCAACACAAGAAGACATCACAAATGTGCAAAGGAATTCCATTGTATTCTCATTAAAATTTATTTGTATCAATACATTAAAAAATGACCAAATTCCCACAAATGAGACCTTAAAATTGAGAAGTCTCTATTGCAGCTGCAAATTCACCATCCTTGTACAATATAAAATCCTCTATTTATAACATTCGCTAGCCATCTTGGAATCCTGGAAGAAACGTGATGCAACAAGCTTCGAATGGCTAGGAAAGACAAAAGACACTAGAAGACAAAAACAATTACAATGATTTCAAAAGGTGGAGAATAAAACTCGAGTACTATCTTTGTAATCATTTTGACTCTTTGAATAGTTGGCACCTTCATCTGCAGATATTCAAGATAACTTCTAAAAGTTTTTATGTGAATAATGACCGTCTGCCTGGCTAACATTCATTATTCTTCTGAGATAGTTACCCTCTATGTGCTCATTGATCAGGTGCCAAGTGTCACTTCAGTTGTCCTCCATTGCCTCCAGGTCTATTGTTGCCTGCTTCTTCTTCTTGGGCTTTGTGCTTTTGTCCCATTATGCAACTTCCTCCTCAGATGGCCACTCAAAACTTCATATACTTTGCAACTATTTTACTTGCATGTCCCATTTGGAGTCAGTTATGGCTTTTGTATCTGTGACAAACTTGGCACAGTCTATTTCCACTTTGAACATGTCATCTGGGACACCATTGAACTTGTCCATGTTTAGGGTATTATCCTCATTAAGGAAGGATTCTTGCTCAATCAAAAAAGTATCCAAATCACTTTTCCATTCCTCAATACCCTTTAAATCATTATTTTCATTATGTATGGGAGGCAAATATTTGTTGAAGTCAGGGCCAAACATATCCAGTTTTGATTTTATTTGATTTGCTTTTCCCTTGAAGAAGGACAAGGATGCACCAATTTGTTCAATCATCTCCCCAACCTGACTTGTTGATTCAGGAATGTCTAACCTGTGGGGCTGCAACACTTCCAACTTTTCAAACAAGGGTCCCCTGCATGACCATATGTTGAATAAGGGTGTAGAGTTGCAATTGTATCTTTTACATTATTTTCAATCTTATAAAACATATCGTATGATTCATGGACAACACCCAACCTACCCTTCATCACCTCAATCATGTGTTGTACAATATTCACCAAGGCAAGGAGAGCAACATCATTTTTACCTTTGTCAATCCTCTCTATCGACTCAGCAGTATCCTCTATGACTGGTGGCACAACAACTTCAATTACTTGAGCAGGAGGGGGAACAACCTTGGATGCTTCCTCCAATTTGACCTTTAAGTCCTCAAGCTCATCCTCTAATACCTTTATTTTCATCAGGCTCTTCTCTATGTCTTTAGCCAAAGAAATGGTTTCATCAAACAACCTCCCATATTTGTTTGATAATTGTATTGTCTTGGCCTCATTTAGATGGGTAAAATGTGTAACAACCTTAGAGATTTATAAGTTTGTTGTGTTCTGAACAATCCATATTATCTTGTTCTCATCCATCTTCTCTACAACACTTACTAGGGAGGGCTTTTGTGTCCTTGGAGCTAAGGACCACATGGCAAGATTCTGGCACCTTGGATCGTACCCACAGCCTCTGATCATATCCCCAATTTGGGTCTCAGAAGACAAATGAGCCTCAAGCTACCTCCTTATTTGATCTATTATAAAATTTGAGGCCAGATCCCATCCTGGAATAAGAAACATCCCACTAGATTTTACCAATTGTCTGGCCTCTTCTACTGTAATGCCCTCTGAGCTAGGATCATAGGCTACAAGGGCTTATAGAGCCTCATTGCCTCAATCAATGTCATTAGTTATTTGCAATTGAGTCCCAATTTCTTGATGTTTCCTCCAGATGAGGAAATTCTTGAATTCATCATTCTTGATGAAATCCTCATCATTTAGGATCTCCTCTTGATATAACTCCCTCTTGTCCTTGCACATTTGGAGGGGCAACTCAATTTCCTCTTGGGTCTCCTTTTTCTTTCCCTCTAATATTTTTCCTCAATTGGTGATGGTAGGGCCTATCACTAGGAACTAATGTTTCCACCCTATCCAATTTTTTCTCAGGCACTTTCTGCCTAGAGGGTTCTCCCATTTCTATTATCTGCCTCTTTTGTAGAGGCTCACTAGTCACCTCTGCATCAGGGACATCTATTTCTTGCTCAAAACTAGGTGGCTCATTCATTTAGAGAGGGATATCTTATCTGTAGGACTCCTCACTATCTTCTTCATACTCAGAGGATGAGTATTCCTTTAGTAAACCCTATTTTTCTTCTAATTGGGCCTCAAGATGATTGTACAAAGTGTCATGGGCATTGATCATTCTATTGATCCTGGACATATAAGGGAGACCAGGAAAGTACCCTCCAAAGGCAATCCTTTCCTTATTCATCTGAGCTTCCAAGTTCATCAAGTCATAGAACTTCCCAAGTATTTTCTCAATCTCTTGTTCATCCAGTATATTTATGATGACATCCTCATCATCTAATCCTTCATTCTCATGAATGGTGCTAATACTGGGAATCAAAAACTTCTTTGCATTCTTGATAAAGTCTTCAAGTTCCACATACCTATATTTTGCAGTACTCATTTTGAATTGGTTCAACCATTTGTTGATCTCAGGTAGAGCCCTCTTCCCAATAACAAATTCATTGACTTTGAACTGCTTAGGTGTGAAAGTCCCTTTTCTATGGAGCACTAGATGCTCCTTATCCATCTACACCAGCTACCAAATGAATTCCATGATGACCACCCTTGGGGGAACATATTTTGGTAACACATGTAGCGGTTGAGGGTATCCATATACCTTAATCAAAGTGAAAGTTTCTCCTAAATAGAAGTCACCCCAATTATGGTCATGAGGCCAGTTATGTACATATTCACAAGGCCTTAAAAGCCTCAAAACCTTGGTGGATAATTTGGTAATATTTATCACAAGAAAATTAAGAATTGGATTGACAATCCAATTCTGGAAACCATAGAACTGATGCTCATTTATAGTGTAATTCCAAACCCTGATCCACAACTACACATGATTTGGTTGGCCATTCACCATTGTTCTAGGTCTTAGCATTTGTGTAACAAAGCTATTAAAATTTTAGAATAAAATTAAATACATCAACAAGGAATAATGCATGAAGTAGGGTTGCAAGTTCTCCTTTATGCTCATTAGGCCATCATGCATTCTATCAATTACACACTGAATGTAGTCATAATTAGTATTGACATGGGAGTTCTAGATGTTAATAATAATCATGAGAAGGCCAATAGGCATTCTCTCAGCATCTTCATCAATCCCCAACACTTTGCACAACCCATATGCCAAATACTTCATATATAAGTGAAAATCCTTAAACCATGTATCATCTTAAAATGGAAGCACTTCCATGATAAGAGTGTTTAGCCCTCCGAGTAAGTGGTCTGGGGTCATGTTAAGCACCTTGATCAGGTCTTTGCATGTATCTAGATTTTCCCCCTGTTCTGCTTCCCTCTGCACCCATTTTTCACTTCATATCTACATTTCTTGGCATTCTAGGCTAGGGTCCAGAGGTTTTTGACCTTAAGGTCAAAGTTGACCTTGAGGGTCAAAGTTGACCTTGACCCTGACCTAGGTCAGGGTACCTTGATCCTGACCTAGGGAAGAGTCGACCTCATCCCTGACCCCTATTCAAATTTTAAAATCCCATGATTTTTGGGTGCCAGGTTTCAGAGATATTTCTTTTCCCGACTTCGGGTCGGCCATTTCAGGTTTCGGAATGGTAAATCCTTAATTGCATTTAATATGGGTCCATTTATAAGGGTTAAGGTTAATTGGGATTTAATTCTCCAATGTCAACCTTCTCTAGAAGTTTGTGCCCTAGTTCACTATAAAAAGAGGCCTTCCTCTCTCATTTTCACATCCACTCTCACCAAGCAATCCCTCAAGCTCTCAAGTGCAATCAAGCAAGAAAGAAGGAGAAGGAAAGCAAGAAAACATTCATTCATCTTCAAGCCTAGAATCCATTCAAGCATTCATCAAGGAGATCCATTGTTAGCCATTGAAGGATTCAATCTCTTTGGAGCCCCCTTGAAGATCCATCCTTCTACATTCATCCAAGCCTCCTCATATGCAAAGATCTATTCAAGATTGGTGTTGAAGATCAAATTCCATTGATTTGAGACATCCTACATTCATTTTGAAGCATCCCTACTTGTGGATTTGAGGATTCAAATCCTCTACAAGGACTTCAACATAAGCAATGTGAATTGTTTCATTTGCTTTGTTTATGCACATTATATTTCAATTCAATTTCAAAGTTAATTCCTAAATTGGGGTTTGACTAAGGCAAACCCCTAATACAAACAAAAAAAGCCCCTTTTTTTCTTGCAGGTGCAGGTGCAGAATTTTAGATCTAAGATCGGATTCAGATACCCTTTTTGGCAAACTTCTGAGATCTGCGAACAAAGTCAAAATCGACCTTCAAATAAAGAATGTAGCCTTTGACCTTTTATGAGGGTCAAAGAATACCTACTGTCAAAAAGATAAAAGATTTCTAGGTTTTCTTCATCTTAGATTTTCCAGTTCAAAACAGGTTGCAGAATTGCTCGAAAGTACACACAGACATCAGAAATTGACATTTTCCAGATTTGCCCTATTTTGAGGTTAGTATTTTCTTTTCAATTATTTCATATTTCAAGCACTATTCCTTTATAGGGAAATATAAGGTTTTCTTCCTTTTTCATATTCTTCGTAGATTGATTTGATTGTGCATTAACCTTTTGGTTGATCAAATTGGATCTTTCCCTTGGGAATTTGATTTAGAAGTGGATCTCATATTTCCCTCATACATTACATTGAATAGAGGTGATTCCATTTTACCTCTAGTCAAACTCATAAGGTGCATTCATATGGTTGGGTAGAGGGGCTATATAATTCCCTATTTTAGGCATGAAATTTGGGATCTGGGTTTTGATCAAATTGATCTTCTTTCTATACTTTTCCTTCTCCTTGACCAAATCAATCCCAATAGAGGAAGAGGAGTAAGTGCCAAATGCCTTCATGAAGGAACCTCTGTCTAGGGACACCAGGGTGGACTGATCACTCTTCCTTATAGTTTTGGAGACTGGGCCATACTTCCTAGCCAACTCAACTAGCAAATCAATATCCAAAAACACATTTAGGACAATTAATTCTCCCAAACCTAGCTTCCAAGCATTACAAATAGGGCTTTTCTTTACTCTGTTACTGTAAAAGTAATTGATTAAATGGTATCTTGAATAAGAAGGAGTTACCGTATCTCTACAAGTTGATGTGTAAGTAGAGAAAGCTTCGTCACTAACCTTTTTGTTTTGAGTAGACCCAAGAAGCAATGTAATGAATTCCTCTAAGAAATTGGGCTTTTCCTTCTTCTCTTCCCCTGAATCCTTGATCTCTTTACTATATGAAACCCTGTTGGACTCTGGTTGACTCATTTTGCTGCTAGCTATGCGTGTATGTTTAACACCTTCATGAAATTAGGATAATCAACTACAATTCTAGAAAAATACAATGCAAATTTAAGCTAAGAATTGAAATTAACATCCATGACATCCCATGGTTCTCTAACTAAGTTTGGTAAGTGAAGCTCTCAGCCTAGTCTCCACTAGTGACAATCCTAGAATGAGAAATATGATAGTACAATGCTTAATCTAGCTCTCAAACTCTCAAATGTGATACAGAGATAATTCAAATGCTCTTAATTGCTATGAAAATGCCTATAATGGTGATGCTTTGCAAATGAATTTCTAAGATGATTATTGCTCTCAAAATGCCTCTTATTTATAGTAAATTCCCAAGGGTAGGGGGTAGAGTCATTTAATAATGATTTAGCCTTGGTTGAGTAAAAAAATTTGCAATGTTTTTAAATGGGGGGACAATTTAAATGTTTGTCTCAAAGGTTTGGACAAAAAGACAAAATTGAGTGGATGAGATTCAAAGTTGAAATGTGTGATTGAGATTCAACTATTTTGGAGTGATCCATGTGCTTTTGTTCCTCAATTCTCATTGGTTGCTCAAATTGTTGTTGAAAGATATCAGGATTAATTAAATTTCATTAATTAATTAAATTAGCCATGTAAGGGAATAGGTTCAATTTGATTTTTTTGATTTAAAACTATACAATTAATTGATTAAAATCAATTATATAGTGTTTTTGGTCCCTTTAAGCTTGTATTTAATTATTTAATGTCATCATTTGATTTTTCCTTTGATTTAATGATTTTTTCCAATTTGATTTAATAAATGTCCATTTAAAATTGGTTTGATCCTTTTTTATGAGAATTAGTACATTTTGATTACGAATTTGTCATTTTAATGATTTTAATCACTTATCCATTTTTTAATGTCTACAAATGCCCCTCTTTGAATTGATGTGTGAAGCTCATTGATTCAAAGAAAAATTTAAGTCCTGATCACTTTAAGGTCTTGATTAACTAATTTGATACACAATTGATTTGAAACTGATTTGATACCTGATATGATTAATGATACTGCTTGATATGATTCCACATTTGATATGATATGCCCCACTGATAATAGTTCAAAAAATTTGATGCCCCAGATTCAATGATGTTTGATGCCAATTTAATACTCTTATGATGCCCCCTCAGAAATGAAAATAGATTGATTTCCTGATAGAAAAATATTGATGATTGATTGTTGATTAGTTGATCCAATATGTTTTCATTTCTAAAAAACATTGATGATAGTCAAGGTTCAACAAATGCCCTGGTTTGATTGATATGTTAAGATAGGTCACTAGGTAAAAAATTACCTCAAAATTAGGTCAAAATTAGCATAAATAGGTTGAAAAACCTAAATTTACTATTCATTTTCACTTTTCACTGTTGAGATTTTTGCTATGATCCTGAGATAGTTGATCACGATGGTTGTGCCTATTCGAGAGCATCGGTTCAAGAGAGGTCATCGGTATGAAAAACATTGATGATAGTCAAGGTTCAACAAATGCCCTGGTTTGATTAATATGTTGAGATAGGTCACTAGGTCAAAAATTACCTCAAAATTAGGTCAAAATTAGCATAAATAGGTTGAAAAACCTAAATTTACTATTCATTTTCACTTTTCACTATTGATATTTTTGCTATGATCCTGAGATAACTAATCATGATGGTTGTGTCTATTCGAGAGCATCGGTTTGAGAGAGGTCATCGGTATCAGAGACCCTTGGATTACAGACCTCCTATGAGCATTTTTGAACCTCTTTGTGCATTTATTACAATGTTTTCTACATTTATTGCATTTATTTCATGATTTTGTAGATTAGATTTTGCAAAATGCCACATAGTATATCTGAAATGTCACGTAAACTTGTAAAATGATGCATCTGTGCATTTAAATGATGCCTCCACGTAGTTAAATGCCACTTAGGATAGATTAAAATGTCACCTAATCAACTTTAAATGTTGCGTAGAACTAGGGTTTTATTGCCAATTTATAGATGATATTCCGCTTGAGAAACCCTAGGTTTTAAATGACGCCTAGGCATGATAAAATGTCACCTAGAGCTATAAAATGATGCTTGAAATGTGAAGTACCGCATATGAGGAATAAAGTGTCACGTATGCAATTTTCTGCATCACCTAAGGTAAAATGTCACCTCCTAATAGGCAAATGACGCCTTAAGGATTTTTTATATTTTTGAAACTCAAACTTGATTTTCTAATAAAAATTTGATAACTCTAGATGATTGATTGAATTTACTAAGATAAACAGGTCTGTTGTAGTTTAGCAAAACAATTGATTATAATTTCAAGATAATGGTACCAATGTGAATATGGTTAAAAATGGGAGCCTTAACAATGCACCTAACATTCAACACTATTCATTTGTAATTGTGTTTTGAATTGGAATAGCATAAGTAAATCTAGAAATACTTGAAAATTAATTAGGTTAAGATACATACCTCATTAATGTGAAAATTAATCTAGAAAGATGACCTCATCTCTAACCTAGGTCAGGGATGAGCTCAACTCTGACCTAGGTTAGGGTCAACCTTGACTCTAACCTAGGTCAAGGTCAACCTTGACCTTGACCTAGTGGGCCCAGATCCAACCAGAATCAGGACAGGAGGTCTCGGGGGTGCTCGGAGACCTAGAAATGATGCCAGAATAGGACATAATGGGACAGAATGCCACAAAGAGGTATAAAATCCTATGATGATTATGATGAAGGCTAGGAGGACCTATTTCTAAGTCCTACCTAGAAAATATAGCCATGGAAGAGGGAAATTAAGGAGAATCCTCGGGATCCTAACCCTAATTTCACCTAGAATGAAGAGATCAAGTGCAAAATACATCCTAAATGCAAGTCTATCATGATAAATGTACTAAAAGAGGGTGCTAAACCTATCAAAATGGAAGTTCTTCCATTTTAAGACAATACATTTAGCCCCCACTTTACCTCAGATATGACACTACGTGAATATGCAAGCTGAAGTAAGAAAACATCATATTAAATGAAAAGGATATAGCCAAGTCCTCAATGTAAAGATCCTGCAGAAAATTGTTAGAACCTGCAACACATAAGGTTAATGAAAATCCATAAATCACCTAAGGCTTACTATATGACAATTTGAGAAGTATATAGATCCCCCTTGTTTTGGCTTTCTACTTCGGAAGGGTGAAACAGGGTGATAAGAAAAACTCTATATATTGGATATGCAGTGTGTTGAAAATTCCTTTCCTAAACCAATTAGAAGGATTCCTAACCTTCCTAAACTAGTTCAAGGAGTTAGATATCTGAATCATGATTCCAACTCCATTGACGACACTAAAAATAGAGTTACCGAACTCAAGTTATGATGAAAAGAGTGGATGTCTGTTTAAATGCATAAGAAGGGAAATCTGAGTTTACCCTAAGGAAACTAAAAAAGAAACCCTAATTTGAACTTATAAATAAGGAAAAGAAATAAATACTTACTCATTCTTACCACTTTCAAATTTGAAACAAGGAAGCAAGATGCTGAGAAGAGAGGAACTTCGAGCGACACGCCTGGAGATTCTGAGACACAACCTGGCTACCAGACGGTCACTACCTGAGGTGAGTTTTCTATTGTCTACCTTTGTACTTTCCAAATTCATATTTTTTTATAGGCAAGGTCAAATTTACCCCTCTTAGGTCAACCCTGACCCATCTAGGTCGACTTTAACCCAGTTCAGTTAGATTTGCAGATTTGATGATGTAGATGACTGATATGATGCTTGTTTGTGCTTGCAGGACTTGGTCTATTTCTGAGAGCATCCCTTTGGAGAGTTTCTAGTCATGGTCAGAGAGAGATTATCCGAGCTTGATCATGAGGAGATGCAGTTACTGAAGGATGTGTGACTATACTGGGTATCAATCCTTCCACAGATCAGACTACACTGATCCATGCTATCGGCTCTGATAGAGAGGTGGGATGAGGATACATGCTCCTTCCATCTTCCCTCTGGTGAGATTATAGTGACATTAGAGGATGTCTACAAGATCATGCAACTTCTAGTTTGAGGTGAGACCGTTAGACCTAGAGCACAGCGTGCTTGTGAGGAGATCCGTGCAAATGTAGATTATTGTACAGGATGACTTCCACATATGCAAACCTGGTGAGATCATGTCCTATTATCATCCATACTTTCAGGCCCTACATCTTTAGTACGGAAGGTGATGCTTTGCATAGTATCCTTGGTTGTGTTACCCAACTCAAAGGGTACTATATTTTGTTCACCTCTTACACATCTCATATAGAGGATGGAGAGAGAGAGAGAGGACTGTGTTCTTATGGGGTCGCAACATGCTATCTCAGCTATACCATGAGCTAGGTCAGCTAGTGAGGTATCAACGGGAGAGTTTGTTGATATGCATGCTCCTGTAGATTTGTATGTTTGAGCATTTCACATGTACACATCCACATGGATTTCCAATGATGGTAGATGTGAGCACAGCAAGAGCCTTCACATATCCTTTGAGAGATGTTTGGCAGTTTGGAGATATGCTCTACTGGAGAGTACATCTAGACCACATTGCGAGCATTGATGTGATATGGAGACCCTACTGCCAGATGATAGAGTGGCCTGATACATGATTCTAGATGAGACATTCATAGCAACGTAAGTTGCCAGAGGGTCATCAAAGTCATATAGTGATGCCCTACTATTATGATCGGGTGATGAGGTAGTTTAGCCTGTTACAGGGAGTCCCTAAAGCAGTACCTCACTATGTACATCCGACAAGATACTATCAGAGACCCGGTGCCATGCGCTGACCATCAATAGCAGACATAGAGGATAGCGATGCAGAGGAGATAGAGGACATACATGTACCATTAGATGTGACTTATTCAAGCATGATCCAGGATTACATTAGGTACTAGAGTTTGCAGGGGATCCATCCTATCTTTCCCAAGGATTATCCCATAGGTGATCCATGCTTTATAGAGGGGACACATAGGGATAGTGGTGCCACTGAGGAGGATGAGGATATCAAAGATGAGGAGGAGCACATCTCTAAGGGGAGATCCCATGGAGGAGGAGAGAGTAGATAGAGTAGAGGAGAGAGTCGAGGACATGCCCCTAGCTAGTGATATGGGTGTGGATAAATTGATTACTCGTGCATCACCATTGAGATCATGATGGCCCCTATGGCCCCACACAGAAACACCACCATCGAGGCCTAGATATAGCGAGCGTGGAGAGAGTAGTCACTCCATGCCCCCACCATCTAGACATATTAGTGATGTTCGGGAGGGAGACCCAGGCATGAAAAATGAAATTTGATTGAATATGTGATTTGATTTGAGATAAACATGACACTAAACTGATAAAAAATTTCATTCTACAGCTAGCGTAGCAGAGTGGAGGAGCTTTGTATCTGGAATTCTCAAGGATATAATTATATCCTATCGACTACCAGCCGATGAGCGAGATTCTTCCATCGGTCGTAGAGATCTTGGCATGCATGTCGATATCTTTGCATGCATCCAGTGAGAGCTGAGATTGTGCATAGAAAGAGAGGAGAAGCTGATAGCTGAGCTATAGAGTGCTCAAGAGCATCCCCAGGGTATGAGCATATCAAGGAGCCACATATAGACACACAAATCTTCATCTTCATATCATAGAGGAGAGAGATCTAGGAGCCATCGACCATCAGAGCATAGTGATAGATGTAGTGATAAATAGGGCCATTGGCCACATATGTATCAAAACTTGAAAAACTCTTTTTGATGAATGAAAAACTTTCTCTACTGATTAGTTCTATATTTGAGTACTATGCTTTCATCAATATAAAACTTAATAGAAAGAAAGAAAGAAAGTGCATGAATATATTCAATATGTAATTTTGTTAAAACTACATAACCTATAAAATAAAACTTTATAAGGAATACATAAATGCACATGGAAAAAATGAAATTAAGGATAATAATGTTTAAGATGCATAATATTAATGGGTTCCTTAAAAGAAACACCATCCATATCAGCAAGTTTATAAGCACCCGCACCAAAGTCTTCAATAACAACAAAAGGTCCAAGCCAATTAGGGCTAAATTTTCCTTTTTCACCCAGTAAAGCATTCACATTTTGTTGATTCTCATAAAGGACTAAATCACCAACCGCAAATGTTCATTCAATTACCTTATGATTGTATTTTTTCTGAAGAGATTTATGATAAGCTTTTATATGTTCTAATGCATGTATTCATTGTTCATCCAACATTTCTAGTTCTTGTAAGCATTGTTCATGAAAAGTATCTTTATCAATTATCCCATGAAATGAAACACATAGAGAAGGTATTTCTAGTTCCAAAGGCATAATAGCATCAGTACAATAGACAAGGTTGTAAGGAGAAGTACCTGTGGCAGTACAAACACTAGTCCTATAGGCCCATAAAGCATAATTCAGTTGAGTATGCCAATCTTTCGCATGCTTACTAACTATTTTTCTCAACATTTGTTCAATAATTTTATTTGATGCTTCTGCTTGTCCATTAGATTAAGGATAGTAAGGAGTTGAAAATCTATGTTGAATCCTATATTTCTCTAAGAATTTTGCAACTTCTTTGTTTTTAAAAGAGGTTCCATTATCCGAAATTATCATCGAAGGAATACCAAATCTTGTTATAATATTATTAAGGATGAAATCACAAATAACATCTGTCGTTGTTGAATGAAGAGGGACAACTTCAACCTGTATGCACCCTAAAATGGTCGCCTAGACTTTGGGCCCCATTTATTCACTTTATCAATCCTGAATCATTTTGATAAATAATCAATATTTTCAACAATATCAATCTCTTGATCAAGTCTTAATTTTGATCATATATTGGATTTTATCCTATGGGCTAACCATTTATCCTAAGTCTTTATTTAATTAAAAGGAATATTTCCTCCCCTTTTGATTAAATAAAAAGCCCCCACTTTCCTCTTATCCTAAGTTGCACAAATAAAGCATTATTCCTATTTTACAAAAAGGAAAAAAGCACTTTTTGTCTCACATGAGGCTCAAAAGTCAACACTTCATTCTCATTGGAGGATACTTGTGCACATGGATTGCTCCTCTTTCAAGCTCCACCACCGATTAAGACTTTTTGCCTCTTAATCTCAATGGTCCATTTCACCTCATTTCTTATAAAAGGAGAGCTCTCTCCTTCATTTAGATCCACTTGTTTTATGCTAATGTTATGCTGCAGGTTTTAGGTGCATTTGGAGTTTGAAGACATTGAAGACTTGCTTCATTGCATCATCTAGTTCATATTTGCTTTCATAGTTGCATGATAATGGCATTCTTAGTGTAGATTTCCTTTTGTGCAATAGAATAAGCTCACATAGTCTAAATAGGAGGCATTGTAATCCCTTGCTATTTCCCTTCATAGATTAGATTGCATTTCCATTTCTAGTTGCATATTCATTTTAATATAGCTTGCATTGCATTGCATATTTGATTCTTGGAGATATTGGCATTGTTGCCCTTGTCTTCACTTGAATCTCTCATTGTATGGTTGACTAGCAAGGTCACAAGCTTGTAGCTCTAGCTGAGAGCAAATACACCATAGTCCCTTGCAACTCCATGCATAGAGAGCTATGAGCCACTTTGTGAGGCCTCATTCTTGAGCAACCTTGCATGTAATGGTTCATAGAAGTGCACCATTTTAGTGTGTACACAACCCACTTCGTGAAGTAATCCGTAGTAGTGAGAATGTAAGTATGTCCTTGAGAAGAAGCCGGTGAGATTTTTCCAATAAGATCAAAACCCCAAACACTAAAAGGCCATGGAGAAACTTGATTACGAATCTCACGAGAAGGAGCATGAATCAAATTACTATGTTGTTGACATTGAGGACATTTCTTAACAAACATAAAAGAATCATGTTCCATTGTTTGCCAATAATATCCCATTCGTAGCAATTTATTAACCAGGGATTTTCCACCAAAATGTCCCCCACAAGAACCAGAATGAGCTTCTGCTAAAGCTACAAGAATTTCAGTTCTATTGAGACATCTTAATAATAATAATCCTTGATAAAAACACTTGTAAAGTGTACCTCCTAAAATGATGTAACATGCTGCAAGTTTCCTAATATGATTACGCGTGTTCCTTGTTGCTGATTCAGGAAAAGTACCATCCTTCAAAAAATGAAAAATATGTGGATACCATTCATCCGAATGCAAATTGAAATAGTCAGAGGTAATCTTGTCAGAAATTGCAGGGCTCTTAAGAGTTTGTATAGTAAATTGAAAGTTTTCAACATTATTCTCGAGGCAGACCAAAGAAGCTGCACTTGCCATGGTGTCTGCATGTCGATTATCCTTCCCAGCTAAAGTCTGAATTGTATAAGAGGAGAATTGTGAAAGCGCATCAAGAGCTAAATCTCTATATTGTGTCATTTTAGCATTTTTAGTCTGATATCCTCCTTTAATTTGTTTAACAATCAATTGTGAATCTCTGTATATTTGTAAATGTTTGATATTGAGGGATGAAGCTGCTTGTAGTCCAACTATAAGAGCTTCATACTCTACAATGTTATTAGTACAAGGAAAGGTTAATTTATATGATAGAGGGATGGGTTTTTTTGTAGGGGGAATCAAGATGATACCCACACCAGATCCTGTCTTACACTTAGACCCATCGAAATATAATTCCCAAATATATCCTGTTGAATAGCTAGGATATTATCATTAGGAAATTCTATTAAAGTAGAACATTTATCTGAGTGAGGATAAGGAGCTTCAGCTAGATAATCTATCAATGCTTGTCCCTTAATAGACTTCTGAGAAATAAAATTAAGATCAAACTCAGTAAGCAACATCACCCATTTTGCCAACTAGCCAGAGAGATCAGTTTGTGAGAAAAGATGTTTCAAAGGATCAAATTTGACAATCACATTAACTTCAACATTTATAAGATAATGCCCGAGTTTCTGACATGCATAAACTATAGCCAGACATTGTCTTTTCAAATTTGTATATCTTGTTTCGTAATCAAGTAAAGTTCGAATAATGTAATATGCAGGTCTTTCTTTACCATCATCATCAATTTGAGCTAACAATGCACTCACAGCCCATGGAGTCGCTGAAGTGTATAAATGGAATGGTTTATCAAAATTAGCAGGCTGCAAGATAGGAGGATTCGTAAGATACTCCTTAAATTGCTCAAAAGTTTGTTTACACTCATCATTCTAAGAGAAAGTGGTATCCTTTCTAAGCAAGGAAGTAAAAGGGATAGTTCAGTCCTCTAAATTAGAAATAAAGTGACGAATAGCTTGTATTTTTCCTTGTAAACTTTTTAACTGAGAAATATTCTTAGGAGGAGGCATATTAACAATAGCTTCAATCTTTTCAGTATCTACTTCGATGCCTCTCTTAGAGATTATAAATCCTAATAATTTTCTAGATCAACTCCAAAGACACATTTCTTAGGATTCAATCTCATGTTGTAACTTCTAATCCTTTCAAATATCTATCGTAAAATAGTAACGTGGTCTTCTCTTTGTATAGATTTTGCCAAGATATCATCCACATAATCTTCAAGAATCTTATGGATGTAATCATGAAAAATCAGAGTCATAGCTCATTGATAAGTCACTCCTGCATTTTTTAATCCAAAAGGCATCATGACCCAATAAAAGATTCCCCAAGGTGTTATAAATGCAGTCTTAAATTGATCTTTAGGATGGATAGAGATTTGATTATATCTCAAAAAACCATCCATAAAAGATAACAAAGCATGACTCGTTGAATCCACAATCATATCAATATTAGGTAACGAGAAATAATCTTTCAAGGATGCCTTATTTAAATCTCTAAAATCAGTACACATCCTTATCTTATTTTCTCCTTTTGACATAGGCACAATGTTTGAAATCCAATCTAAGTAATCAATAGAACGGATAAATCCAGAATCCAATAATTTCTCAATTTCACCTTTGACTAATAAAGTGATTCATGGATTCATCTTTCAAATTTTTTGCTTCACAAGTTTCATATTTGGTTTTAAAATGATGTTATGAGTAAAAATCTTAGAATCTATACCTGGTATATTTGAATATGTCCAAGCAAAGATATCCTTAAATTCAAGCAAAAGGGAAATCAACTGATCACGTTCATCCTGATTCAAACATTTCCCAATTTTTATCATCCTTTCAGAGTTGTTTTCATCCACTTGAATATCAATAGTTTCAGTAATTAACAAATCACTTCTTATCGGAGAACCCATTGGTAAAGGGAGAATATCTTGTTTATCATGTTCTCTAAAATAAGCATATGTTTTTAAACAATAAGGCTTTCCTCGTTTGTGAAGAAACTTAGATAAATCTTCATAAACCCCTAAAAATTCCATTAAGGCTTCATCTTTAGGAAAAATATCCAAAGAGGGTTCTTGATTAAGGTCAATAAGCAATGGGTTAACCAACTTCAACTATCCACCACAAATATGATTAATATTAAGAGGAAAAGTTGATGGTTGTCTATAAGGATTGAATCCTAATCCATATGTATGATCATAAACTTCATTATCCAAAGGTACTTATATACCTTGTTCATATTTACCACATCCTTTCCCATTAAATCCCGATTTATTAAGCAAATGATAACCAAGACCATATCGATCAGTCATATCAGAAGGAGTCCAAGGAGCGACATATGTCACAATGTCATAACAATTAGGCTTTATAGTTTCAATCGTTTCATTAATCGAAGTAGCAATAAAATTACTTTTTAGTTCTTCAGAAAGCGAAGAGGAAACAAAAACTTTTTTCTCAAATTTGTTTTGTTGCTTCATAAATTTCAAATTAGAGACCTTGTATTCTCCAATAAACATAGGATTAAAATCCAATGTCCCCCAATCATCCTCAGTCAAAGAAGAAGAAGATGGAGCTTCCTGTTGTTGAATCTCAGGTTGTTTTATCTCGGATTGTTGTATCTCTAGTTGCTTTTCAATCTCTTTACTAGGTTGAAAAGGTTCAAATATTTTAGCATATTCCGCATTTAAGCAAGGATTCGGGGCATCATCTGCATGCAATGTATACATTAAGTTATTATAGATGAACTTAACCTTGCGATGAAGAGTAGAAGGAACTGCATGCATAGTATGTAACCAAGGTCTTCCTAAAAGAAGGTTATAATTGAGAGGTCCAGGCATAAAATGAAAAGGAGTATTTAGAATAATTGGACCGACTTTAATAGGTAAGGTAATAATGCCCAAAGTTCTCTTTGCAATATTGTTAAATCCACGTATAGCAACATTATCAGGTTGAATAGTAGTAAGATCAGCCTTAATTGCCTTGATCATATCCATGCTACACACATTAAGCCCAGATCCATTATCAATTAAGGTTCTTCGAATGATACTCTGATTAATAGAGATAACCACCATAAGAGCATCATATTGATTCTGCACCTCTAGGGAAGGTAAATCATTATCAGAAAACATAATAGGAGGTACAAAAGGCATAGTATGCATACAATCCAAAATATTATGAATGTTCTCTTGATTAGGAGGCGAAGCAGGAAGAGTAGATAAATCCTTTTGCAATGCCTCATGATATGTCGGGGAGGTTTGAAGTAATTCCCATAAAGATATCTTAGAAGGAGTAGCACATAATTGGTCAACTAAGTTATACTCCTTAGAGGTAGATGGATACCTAGGTGCTTGAGGAAGCATAGGTTGAGAAGGAGGTAAAGAAATCGGAACAGTAGGTTGAGGTTTATTCCATGTGCAATAAGCATGCAAAACGGAATCAGTGTTATCAAAGAAATCCAAAGGATCTCTAGGTTTACCCTTAATTGTTATACAAGGACATTCTTTTACCATCATCAAAGGTGTAGGATATATCATTTTAGGTTTATCAATGTTACAAATAGTGGGACATGAAGGTAACCATGCACACACCCTATGGTAAAGGTCAATTGGAGAGGTTGTGGAGGAGAGTGAAATAGGAATAGGATCCATGGAGATTGTATTCGAACCATTTTCATCCTCACTACCATGTACCTCTTTAGGGAATCTATCCTTTTGTACAATAAAATCCTCATCAAAGTACTCAAAACAAGAATCATACATGTTGAATACAAAGAAAGCACTAAAAGCATGAAAATGTAAAAAAAAATTGCATTTTTAAAGGAATTTTTGCAATTTTTTGTATTTTTGAATTAGAAATGCAAGAAATCTAATCTTACAAGCATGAAAGATTTAAATCTAACATCATAAAAGAAAGAGTTGTCATAAACAAGTTCACCAAAATGAATAGGGTTAAAAATGGGAGCCTTAACAATGCACCTAACATTCAACACTATTCATTTGTAATTGTGTTTTGAATTGGAATAGCATAAGTAAATCTGGAAATACTTGAAAATTAATTAGGTCAAGATACATACCTCATCATGAAATAGATTTAGAAATACCTATTTTCTGAAGCTTGTGTGGAGTTTTGGAAGATTTTGCAACCAAATTTGGGACCAGGAAGCCGTAACAGAGAAAACCCAGAAAACTTTCGTCTTTCCGGCAACAGGTAGTCTTTGACCCTGATAAAAGGTCAAAGGCTACATTTTTATTCTAAAGGCCGATTTTGACTTTGTTCACAGATCTCAGAAGTTTGTCGAAAAGGGTACTTAGATTTGTCCTCTAATTCTTGAAACAACGACTGTAGATATCTGAAAAAAGGGAGTTTTTGGGGTGGCTATATAGGGTTTTGCCTTAGTCAAACCCCCTGTTTTGGTGATCTCCACCTCCACGAATAGCTGATTGGAATAGAATGTGTGTGTGTATGTATTGAAAGTGTAATGCCATGATCTAATCCTCTAGATCAAAACCCTAGCATGAATATGTATGAGACAACAATGCATAGATTTGAATGAGATAGAAAAGCATACCAAGCCCCCAAGGCTAAAGTACTTCTACCAAACTCACAATCTGTAATTGCTACCCCATGATTGTATCTTCGAATGCTTGAATGTTGGTAATGGTGGATCAAGGAAGAAAGGATCTCTCTTGCTCCAAGTATGTGTTCACAATGGTTTGTTCACAAAGATGCTTGATGTCAACAATGGCTTGATCTTCTCTATCATCCTCTTGCAATCTTGCATCTTCACTTCACCATTCCTTGCTTGCTTGAATCTCCTTGCAATAGGATTGCTTGTGTGAAATCACTTGGTGAAAATGAATGCAAATGAGAGTCTTTATATAGAGGTTTTCAAGGTGAGGCTCCTAGAGCAATGTGAGGACCCATAATTCAAATTTCACCTTGAATTAAGGTCCAATCACAATAACCAACTAAGGAGGGAAAACAATTAAATGAAATTTGAATTAAAACCTTTTTGCACTTGGATCCGAGGGCCCGACATTGATTTCAGGGCCTGTCGGGACCAAATCTGGAAAAAGAGGTATAGATTTCAGAGGAGGTCAGAGATGACCTCATCTTTGACCTAGGTCAGGGTTGACCTCGACCTTGACCTAGTGGGCCCAGATCTAGCCAGAATCAAGATAGGAGGTCTCGGGGGTGCCCGGAGGCCTAGAAATGATGCCAGAATTGGACAAAATGCCAGGGAGAGGCATAAAATCCTATGATGATTGTGATGAAGGCCAGGAGGACCTATTTCTAAGTCCTCCCTAGAAAATAGAGCCATGGAAGAGGGAAATTAAGGAGAATCCTCGGGATCCTAACCCTAATTTCACCTAGAATGAAGAGATCAAGTGTAGAATGCATCCTAAATGCAAGTCTATGATGATAAATGTATTAAAAGAGGGTGCTAAACCTATCAAAATGGAAGTGCTTCCATTTTAAGATGATACACAATGAATGTTTGATTTTGTCAATCTGATAAGATAGAAAAACTGATAGTGGAACACTGATAGGTAAATACTGATAATTCGCTCTCAAGACATAAAGACACGAACAAATGGTACTAGGTTTGATAGGATTGATACTTTGATTCTTTGATAGGATTGACTGACTCAAAATGATCCACTGATATAGAATACTGATATGATTACCTTGATTTTCCAAATAGGCACATTTTCGTAAGCTTTACATACAAACCGTGCATCTTGGGTTATTGATCTAGGTCAGGCTTTGACCCCAGCAAAGTACCACATCATTGAGATGTGTGGCTTGAGTTTCTTTCTTGATATCCTGTGGTTTCAGATGAACCATGGTCTCCTTACAACTGTGGCAAAGAGATGGCACTCTGACCACAATACCTTTTATTTACCTTTTGGGGAGATGACCTTCACTCCAGAGGATGTGTACAGATTGTTGTGCATTTTGACTCGGGGTGAGATGGTATATTATGATTCAGTATATGATAGCATAGTTTGCATACGGGTGTTTGGAGATAACACCATTGACGATGATACTATCACGTGGGTGCAGTTTGCTTCATTTCCCACTTTGCCAACAGTTTTGGGTGCTCTAATAGGCGGATTGTTGCTTCCTGACCGATGAGGTCATGGTTTTTCTGTTAGATGGGGTCATATTCTCGAGGATTTGCTTGCATAGCCTCGGTGTTTCGATTGGGGCTCTTGTGTTTTGGCACATCTATACCATGATTTGCATGAGGTGGTATATAGATCAAGTGCTTCCTTGTCGGCAGGTGCTGTGATTTTGCAGTTGTGGGTATGGGAGCATCTTCCCATTATGAGACCATTGTTAGATCATATCAAACATCATGGTTTCCCTTATGCATTTCTATATAGTGGCATGGTTGTCCAGCATCATCTGGGCAAGTTAGAGTTCTGGCGTTGTAGGATTGATGATATGGATCAGGTTGTTTAGAGACCTTATCTGGGCTACGAGGGTTGGAGAGAGGATGATGATGAGCTCTTGTATATGTTTTCTCCATGTTGGATGATTGGTCAGTCGACCCTTATGATTGAGAGATTTTTCTTTGGTCAAGTTTCCAGACACTACGACAGGGTTCAGGATATGTCGCAGGGTATGGTGTTATATGCTCATGTTTAGGCAGAGCGATCTACGTGGGGGGCTTAGATTGATTTTTAGTTTTCTTGCGACCAGATTACCAAGATAATGTTTTGCAAATGGGATATATTAGAGCATGTTGTTGATGCTGGGATGTCTACCGAGTTCAGAGATTGGTGGTCGTAGAACATATTTTTGAGATTTAACGATCCTGCGAAGCCTATCCCAGATAGAGATGAGCGATCAAAGGATGATGGCAGAGATGATGATGGGGATGATGGTGGCAAACCTAGGCATCTTCATAGAGGATAGAGAGCTCCTATAGCTATGGGCAGAGGATGAGATGATCCATGTGTGCGAGGTGGACATCTCAGGGATAGGGACAAAGATGATAGGTAGGTACATCAGAGACCTAGACAGGGACAGGGACCTGGGTTTGTTCATCCTAGAGCTGCATTCATACAGGGACAATAGAGACAAAAAAGAGTTAGGAGATAGGTACATATTGATGCTGCTAGGCAGGTTCCTAGTGGACATGATCCGTTGGTTTAGTTACAACGGGTTGCATTGGCACATCAGGAGTAGATTCTGGCACATTAGGTGCCTCCACAAGTTCCTCAGTCTCAGGATATGGGTCAGACATCTCAGACTAGTCCTAGCATGGATACTATATCATAGGATGTAAGGACTCTACAGGTAGGTTTATCAGCAGTTGTTGGTCGATTAGATCAGGTAGTGACTATGATGTAGTAGTTTATGACCATTATGACTCAAAGACCTATTATTGCTAGCACTAGTCAGACTCCTCCTACTCATGATAGACCAAGTGAAATGGGTCTAGATGGATCAGGTGCTGGTGATGGATCGGGTGGTGCCACCGTATCATGGTTTTTTATTATGGATCTCCTCATTGATGACTTGTATCATGTTGATGTTTTATTGATCAGAACTTGATGTATCACTTTGTTGACATTGTATCTTGCTATAAGGATTTGATGGATCATTGATGTTATGACATTTATATGATGATATACTCTCCTTTATTATCTTGATGTTTACATGTGAGATTATCTTTATATGCAGCTATATATGATGTTTTATAATGCATTTACTTTTGATTATGCTATGGATGCAATGTATCTCATATATGATATAGATGGATGAATGCAAATGATTGTGTAATTTTTTGATATGGTTTTCTAATTTTCAATGTATGGATGCAAATGCTTTATTATGGAAATATGAATGCAATTATTTTTTTTATTTTTTTATGTATGCAATTCTTTACCTAAATGTTGTATGCAAATTATGTATGATGAATGAATCTATTTTTTTCTTTTCTAATTTTTGATATAAGGATAATGAGTAATGCTATGAATAATTGCAAAAGATAATCTCACATGATTGATTTGAACCAAGGATAGTGTGTTTAATTGAACCCCCTTCTTTTCATGTTTTGATCAAGCTGATTAACTGAACCCCTTTTCCCTTGGAAAAATAACTACAAACATGCACTTAATCTAACATGAAAATGCAATGCAATGCAACTAATTATCACTGGATTTTAGCAAAGAAATGCCATAGAGAAATATTTTCATCATTGAGCATTGTGGGATCGGAAAGCAAGTACAACCATCACTGACCACATCATGATGATATGAATACTGTTTTATATCACTTTTGGTAACACCTTTTGGAAACTAGTACAACCATCACTAGTTGAATGACCAACTATGGGAGTATGAATACCGGTTTCAATGGATTCAATGTTGCAAGTGGATTTTGGTATTAAGATATGGAAGATCTAAATAGCCAAGGTATCCATTTGTGTAAACAAGAAAAGGTCAATCCTCCACCCTATATAATAGTCCTCAATGGTTCTTTGATGACCATGTCATTAGACGAATTCACATAAGTTAGTGGATTTTCCTCAAGACAGTCACTCAAAGGCAAGAAAAATATCATGTCTCCATCATTGCCAATCTAGTTGAAACATCATCGATTAGCTAAAAAGATGTGATAAAAGTCAATTCAATAAAGATCATCAAAAAGCTTCAAGTGTTTTGCAATGTATCAAGATTTTCAAAAAGAATTTCCAAACATTCTAATCTTTTAAGTGTTGCCAATTTTTAATCCTGAATAATAAAGTCAATGAAGACTCAAGGATCAAGTTGTAGGATCAAAATACTTGGGTGTGAACAATGATATCCATCAAAGGTTCAATAAAAATCTCTCTCTTCTGAAGCTCTGATAATCCTCTCTCTGATGTTGTGACCGAATGTAGCACTATTGAATCTGCTTGTACCAAAAATCCAATCCTTTCCTGCCTCCAAGTGATAAATGTGATCATGTGACAAACTTAGGGCAAATAGGCAATGCAACAATGCAACTGAAAGGTTTTATTATGACTATGCACAAATGACGGATGCAATGAAGATTTACAAGTGAGATGATGGAAATGAAATATGTACACATGCAACTCAAAAAGACTTAAGGGAACAAAAGGCACTTGATTGCCAAGTTTTCACCTTTTGGGTTTATTGGTCTTTTTTGGGGGGGGATTTTGGATTTTGAACTTTTTCACTATTTTTTATCTTTTTAATTTTCTCATGATAAGAGTGATGCTTAAGTCATCAGATACACACTCATCTGATACTCCTTCTTCTAATACTCTTTCATCTGATTATGTATGAAACCTCTTTAAATGGATGTTGTTAATGGGCTCTTGTAATTCTTCCCCATTACAATTGGCTAATTTATAAGTTCTCGTTCCAAATGAAGAAACAATGATGAATGGACCAAGCCAATTTGCCTCCCATTTACCCTTCTTCTCCCTTTCTACCTAATTTTTGGGGTTTTCTCTTAGCACTAAGTCACCTACTTGAAAGACTCTTGGTTTGATATGTTTATTTTAGTTTCTTGAAATCCTATTTTGATAGACTTTCAAATGTTCATATGCTTGTGCTTGATGTTCTTCTAACAATTCCAATTGTTGAAGTTGGGCAACTCTATAATCCTCATCCATTATTAATCCTTGCAATGATACTCGTAAAGATGGTATTTCAACCTCCAAAGGTAGAACAACTTCGGCT
Source organism: Chamaecyparis obtusa (assembly GCA_027943335.1). Taxonomy (NCBI): domain Eukaryota; kingdom Viridiplantae; phylum Streptophyta; class Pinopsida; order Cupressales; family Cupressaceae; genus Chamaecyparis; species Chamaecyparis obtusa. The sequence goes on from BSBK01001091.1 coordinate 494,276, forward strand.
CCATAAACTAATGAATATGGTGTAGCTCCTCTAGGTGTCTGAATGCTAGTTCTATAGGCCCATAATGTTGGGTTGATTTGCACATGCCAATCTCTTCTTGATTTGTTTACCGATCTTTTCAAGATTTTCAAAATGTTCTTATTAGTAGCTTCAGCTTGTCCATTTCCTTGCGGATAATAAATGGAAGAAGAGTGATGTGTAATATGGAAAGTATCACAAAGTTCATCCACATCTTTGTTCTTGAATTGTGATCTATTGTCGGTGATGATGGCATGAGGAATACCATATTTTCAAATGATGTGATTGAGAATGAACATGGAGATTTTTTCCGTGGCGGTGATCAAAGGAACAACCTCTACCCATTTAGTGAAGTACTCTATAGTCATGATGATGTATTTGTGCCCATTGGAAGATGGTGGATAAATTAATCCAATCAAGTCAAATCCCCATTGATAGAATGGCCAAGGTGTAACAAATGGATGTAACTCTTGTGCCAGTACATGTATCATGTCGCCATGGTATTGACATTTGCTGCATTTTTTGACAAAGTGACAAGCATTTTTCTCTAAGGTTTTCCAAAAATACCCCATGCGAAGAATCTTCTTAGCTAGGTTTAAACCGCTTGAATGCGACCCACAAATGCCCTCGTGAACCTCACGCAAAGCTCACTTGGAGTCTTCTTCCTCTAGACATCTAAGTAAAGTTTTGTCAAGACCTTTTAGATACAATGTGTCAAAGAGAATAATGTAACGGGATGATTGTCAAATGAAATTTTGTTTTTGGGCTCGGGATTGGTCTAAAGATAACACTTGGTCTTTGAGATATGTATATATAGGGTCGTACCAAGGTGAGTCATGTCCATTGAATAATCCAACAATTTGAGTATCAAGAAGGTCAAATGTTGGTTTTACCAAATCTTCCACCAAGAATTCATACCTCTCATTCTGATCAGGTTTTTGTAGTAATGAAGCTAAGGTAGTCATTGCACCAACTGCTCTGTTCTTCTCTCTTGGAATTTTCTCAAAAGTTATCAAAGCAAAGTACTTTTTCCAAGAATCAATCATTATCTTATATGGCATTAGTTTTTCATCTTTGGTATTGTATTCATCATTGATTTGATTGATTATTAATTGAGAGTCTCCATATACTTGTAGCTCGGTGATGTTCCATTCTAAAGCCATCTTGATACCAATGACTAAAGCTTCATATTCAACTATGTTGTTTGTACATGGGAATAGTAGTTTGTATGACTTGGGAATAGTATACCCTTGAGGGGTAATCAACAATATGCCAGCCTCAAAACCTCCTTGTGTATATGATCCATCAAAGTACAACTTCCATGTCTTGGCTTCTATGGTGACAATTGCCAAATCAGGAAACTCCACTTGAATGGGATGTGTAGAAACCAATGGATTTTCAGATAAGTGACCTTCTATCACTTGTCCTTTAATGGCCTTCCTATCCACATACTCAATTTCGAACTCACTTAATATCATGACCCATTTTGCTAGTCTACCCGTTAAGGCAGTTTTGCTAAGCAAGTATTTTAAAGGGTCAATCTTAGCAATAAGCTTCACCTTGTGCATCAACATGTAATGTCTCAATTTTTGTGAAGTGAAGACAACTGCTAGACATGCTCTTTCCATGAATGTATAGTTCAATTCATACTTGATCAATGTGCGACTCAGATAGTAGATTGCTCTTTCTTTTCCTTGATCATCTTCTTGCACCAAAAGAACTCCTAGGGACCTCTTGGTTGTAGATATGTACAGTAGTAATGGGTTTCCTTTAATAGGAGGCATTAGAATTGGTGGATTTATTAAATAAGTTTTCAACAAAGTGAAGGCTTTGTCACATTCTTCATCCCACGTGAAAATGGTATCTTTGTCTAGCAATCTTGTGAATGAATGACATTTTTCTGTCAGTTGAGAAATGAACCTTCTTATTGATTGTAGCTTCCCTTAAAGAGACCTCATTTGGCTTATTTTATTTGGAATTTCCATATCCATTATTGCTTGAACCTTTTCGGGATCCACTTCAATGCCTTTTACGGAAACTATGTAGCCTAACAATTTGCCGGATTGAACACCAAAGGCACATTTTTTTGGATTAAGCCTCACTTTAAATTGCTCCAAACATGTGAATATATTTTCTAGAATTTGCAAGTGGTCTTCTCTTTGATGTGACTTTTCCAATATGTCATCCACATAATCTTCTAGGAAGGTGTGCATCATATCATGGAAAATAGTGGTCATTTCCCTTTGGTAAGTAACTCCGGCGTTTTTGAGGCCGAACGACAGTACGTTCCAACAAAAAGTTCCCCAAGGGCATGTGAATGCTATCTTTTCCTAATCTTCAAGTGCAATTTTAATCTAATTGTATCCGCTAAAAATGTCCATTAATGAATACATAGAGTGACCAACTGTTAAGTCCACTATCGTATCTATGCTTGGAAGTGGGAAGTCATCTTTGGGACATGCAAGATTCAAGTCTCTAAAGTCTATGCATATGTGAGTGGATTTTTCATGCTTGGTGACTAGTACAATATTGGATATCCATTCAGCATAAGCAATTGCTCTTATAAACCCCACCTTCAACAATTTCTCCAATTCTGCTTTAACTAGGAGAGCTATATGTGGGTGCATCTTTCTCAACTTTTGCTTGATGGGCTTAACCCCTGGTTTAACATTCAAATGGTGCATGATGAAGTCCAGATCCAATCCTGGCATGTCGGCATAAGACCATGCAAAGTTCACTTGTTTTTCTTGGAAAAACTTGATAAAATCCTTTCTTTCTAAAGGTGTAAGTGAAGCTGCTAGGTGTATGAATTTTGGATCCAATTTTGTTCCAATGTTGACCTTCTCCATTGGCTCTATGAGAATTTGTGACCTTTCTTCCTCGTGTGCGGGTAGGGTATCCAACCTCTCTTCCTTTGGTGCCACAGTTGGGTTTTCACCATAGGAACATCCTTTATCTTTCCTTTTTTGGTTCTAGTACTGCCACATGGTGGTTTTCACCACTAGAACTTTTCATTTTTCTTTTTTTTTTCTTTTTTTGTATTAAGAGGTTGGACCCCCATTGTTCTCATCATGTTTAGATTAAACTCATTGGTGAAAGAGGGCTCAACCACATTTAAGTATTGGGTCACTGCTTGGTCATTTGGAAAATATAGTAGGTCACTTGTTTCAGTTAGTTCCCAATCAATAAGGTCGGGATGCATCAAGGATAGAGATTCAATGGGAAAAGTGTCATCAGCTGGGTTTAAGGACATGACCTCATTAGATGGTTCATACATTGTATCCTTAAGGTTAATAATGTGAGCTTCCTCAAGATGGTCCATGGAAGAAGGATCAAAGTCCTCTTTACTTGAGTCCTCAAAGACTTCTCTAGGAGAGAAAACATGTGGGGTAAACCTACCATATGAATCATCCCACCACAAAGGTATATAAGGTTCACCTACCCATTGATAATTATGTGCTTGTCCTATGAGAATTGTCTTTGGGTCTTCATTAATTTGAGTATCCTCTTGAGTGTTGTCTTGAGTATTGTCCTCTAAGAATTCTACGGGGAAGAACGCATGTGGGTTAAAATTAACATTCAAATCACTTGCCCATGAAGGTTCCCGAGGTTCCCTTACCCTTGAATGAGTAATATGTGCTTTCCCTATGTTAGATTCTTGTAGAATGGGTTGTATGTATGTAGAAGGTGTCTCAGAATCTTCACTATCTTGAATTTGTATTTTAGGGACATTAGCAAAAGAGTGTATTTCAACGATCTCTTTATCATGGCATGAGTCTTCGGATAAAGTGACCCACTCATATTCTTGGGAGTCATCACTATCAACATCAGATTCCATTGTGTTCACTTGTGGATAGGAATCATGCATGGGGCTGGAACTTTCTCCTTTGTACTGGTAACCTACCCCTGATTTTTCTTCTTTTGACCTCCAAGAAGGTTCAATAGGCTCTAGCAAACCTTTGTTTCTTTTACCTAAGGTTCCTCTTCCCTTATACCCCATTTTTTGCATTATTTCAAACCATTTTCCATATTGTTCAGTTTGAATATTAATGTGTTGAATTCTCTCCATGGGGGTATTTGAGGTATCATTTTCATCTTGATAGAGCCATTGGAGAACTTCATCTTCTTCTTTGTCAAATGCTGACCTGTCACTTTCTCTTACAAAATAAGAGTTATATTTGTGAGGAAGATGTTCCTTAGAAGGTTTCCCATGTATTATTGGAGATGTAGGTAAGTCGAATAGGGAAACAAAATATTCCCCTATTCCCTTGGAATTGATTTTACATTGTTTTTCAAATGTGTGCATCATCTCACTCATTTTTTTGTAATGATCCTCTTTAGCTTTGTCTTTCTTCTCTTTGGTGTGTTTGAAAAGTTTTACTTCTGGTGTAAATGCTTTATCTAAATTTTCATTTGAATTTGGACCCCCATAACTCACTTTCTCCTTTCCTTTAGTTTATGTAGTTGAGTTAGTTTGAGGAGGGTTTGAAGTAGAAGTAGCACCTAATGTTAACTTAGGATCATCCACTTTAATGTCTTCAATGGTAGCCCTTGGAATAATCTCTTCTTTGTTATGAGGAATAAATAACTCGGGAATCGGCTTTAGTGCATTACAATATTGGAAAGGATTTGAATCCCCTCCAATTGTGATCTCTTCACCTATGTATGGAAATTTTATACATTGATGATACGTTGAAGGAACGGCTTGCATCTCATGTATCCACGGCCTCCCCAATAAGATATTATAAGTTAATTTCATATCTAAGACTTGGCATTTTATGTCCTTTTTGACAGGTCCAACTTGGATGGGTAATATAATCATGCCTTTCGAAGACCTTTCCGCCTCATCATAAGCTTTTATGGTAATTATCTTTGTAGGATCAATACATGACTTGGATAATCCTAAAGACTTGACAAGGCTCAAAGTGCAAATATTAAGACCAACTCCCCCATCTATGAGAGCTCTCTTGACCCTATGTCTTTTAATCAAGACTTCTATATGCAGTGGCAGATTTTGGGGATGGGTGATGGACATGTCATCATGGTCTAAAAATGAAAGGCAATGCAGTGCGATGAGGTGCCCTACCATATTCTGAAACTTCTCTTCTTCCAAGTTGATAGAAACATTAGTTTCCACTAGAGCTTTCTCTAAGATCTCCTTGTGATTTGGAGATAATTTTAATAACTCCAAAATAGAAATTTGTGCTAGAGTCTTTTGTAGTTGATCTACCAAACTATATGGCTTTGCTGTTGTAGACAATTGTTTAGCCAAAATGTTGGATTGCAGAGGACCAATAGGTTTTGGATTAACCCCTTGTAGGGTAATCCTTGAAGTCTACCCCCTAGTGATAGCATTTAATGTTTCTTCTTTGGGTTGTTCCTTGATCACAATAGTATTTACAACATGCTCATCCTTGGATAATGTATTGATAACGTTGTCATAATGAGGAGCAAAATTGATATTGTTGCTGCTTTGCTTATTCCCATTGGATGGTTCACCTTTCTCATGGTTATAAAAAGGTTGTTTAAACACTGAGTGATCTTCATTACTTTGAGGTCCTTCTATGGTGATCACACCATTATCAATCAGATCTTGTACCATGTTCTTCAACTGTAAACAATCATTTGTGGTATGTCCTCTATTTTGATGGTATTCACAATGACTATTCTCACTCCACCAATTGGGCTTGTTTTGTGGCTCATAGGCTTGAGGTCTAGGTAGATCAATGATATTATTTGCAATGAGGGTCCTCAATGCTTTCTCAAGAGGTTCACCCAAAGGTGTGAATGTTCTCTTGGGAGATGGTGCCAAGAACTGCTTAAACTTGTTACCTCCTTGATTGTTCCCAAAGTTACTACTATTAGTATTGCTATTGAAAGGCACTTTGGGAGCCTGATTTGCATTGTTCACCTGATTAGGTGTTCTTGTGAGAGAAAAAGGAGTCACTTTTTAATTATTATCATCAACAACACCATCATTGACCACTCCTTTAATATTGTTCTTCAACTTAAACTGATTATAGCTGTTAGAAAAGTTCTTATTTTGGTTGTTATGGTTGTTGTTGGAGGGATTGTTATTGTAATTCTTATTGTCCTTATAAAGTTTTAACTCTCCACTCTTAACTAATACCTCTTCTATAGTCACTCCATTTTTTATAAGATCTTGGAAGGTTTTAGGACATTGCATTCTCAACCGATAGTTCATCTCATTACTCAAGCTATTGATGAAGATATCCATTTTTTCTTTCTCTGGTACACTCCAAGGGTATCTAGAAAATACCATCCTCCATCTTTCTAGGAAAATTAGGAATCCTTCTCCTTCTTTTTGCTTGGTATTACATAAGGTGATCATTGTAACTTTGTGTTTGATATTGTATGAATAGTGTGCTACAAATTTAGAAGCCAACTCTTCAAAAGTTTGAATGCTAGAAGGTAATTTTGAAAACCATTCCATGGCCATACCTCCCAAACTCCTAGGAAATAATCTCATTAAATAAGTTGTATCATGCATGAACTCTAAGCTGAATGCACAAAATTCCTGTAGATGATCTTGAGGATCAAATGTTCCTTCGTATTTGTCATACTTAGGAAATACTACGTTGATAGGGAATGGTACCATGACTAGACTCTTGTCAAACAAAAAAGGACATAATACTTATATTGAAAAGGGCTTTGGAGCCCTGCTTTGCTTTATCGTGTCCAATTGCATTTGAAATAACTTAAATTGTTTATTCATGATATCGATCAGGCTCTCTTCAACTTCTGGTGGCTTAAGTTGATTAACATCACAGTCGCGAGGAAGTTTAAGACCTGCTCGGGCTAGGTCGAGAAAGTACTTTTCCTTGTCTCTTTCCAATGCTTTCTCCATGAGTTTCAAGAAGTATGGGCTTTGTATAGCTTCACTAACCTTTTCATCAGTTACATCATCATCGGTTGGTTCACCATTGCCCCCATTATTATTGTTGTTAATCCCTTGACTGTTAGGGTCTATTCCTCCATTATTGGTATTAACCTGATTGTTTGGGTCAATACCTCCATTGTTGTTATTACCCAAGCTACCGGAGTACATCATGTTGGTTTTTGCTTCTTGAACGGGTTCTTGTGGTATTCTTGGGGCGGTAAAAGTATCACTTGGGAAAGGAAGCTCTTGCCTTAGATAAGTTTCATCTGCTTGTAAGGTTTTCTTTACATAATATGATCAAGTGAAAGCTGACATGAGTATACAAGCTCTTGGATATGGGCTTGATCTTACTTGCTTGTGGCCAAATCCTTATAAAATTTTCAAAATTGCTCAAAACCAGGATTTTTGACTAGACAAGATACTGGAACAAATAAAACAGCCAAAAGGGTATCTGAATATGAAATTAAATTTTTTTGAAACCTTCGGGAAATGCTCAGTGTTTGCCCTTTTTTATTTCTGGGTGTCACTTTCCTGTGTGTAGGTGTGACTTTAAGTTTAGTACGTGGTGACTGGAATATTCTTAGGCGGCACTCTACAGGTGAGCAGGCGGCTTTTGCCTATTGATAAGCATGATTTAAATTTTTCCAGGTGTCACTTAAAATTTCACAAGCGTGACTTCATTATTGACATACATTTTCTAAATATTCACAGGTGTGACTTTACTATGCATACGCAGTTTTTCTTTCTGTGCAGGTAGCACTTTGCAGACTAGGTTGTAAATTTAAAAATTTCAAAATTGTTAGATCAGGTGTGTGGAATTTTCTTGCTTGAAAATGAAGTACAAATGCAACACACACATCAAATTTGCACCATATCCCTAAAACCACACTAAAAGTGTATCATCTCAGTCATTTTTCACAAGTATCAACAAGAATATCTTCCAAGCAAACTACCTAGAGTCAAATTTGGCTTTTTAACACGTTTGGCTCTACAAGGCAGCTTACTACTTATCAGGATTTAATGAAATTTTTTGTTCTAAATCATGTCAAATTCTTTTTCCCACTTGCGGGCTTCCCACACGCACAAAAGCATGATTTGGCGCAATCCAAAAGGACTACTATAGGAAGTGAAGAAACTTGCACATAACCTAGTCACTCCCCTATTAAGGAAGAGTGTATTTTTTTTATAGTGGGTTGGATAGTACCGTGGCTAAAGTGATTGTCTCCCACTTGGGTTGTTCCCTCTCACTGTCCTCGTAAGGAAAATCTCAGGAGGTAAGCCTTCTATTGCTCTATTTTAACTAGCATGTATAGAAAAGCAAGAAAATTGAACTTAGTCCAACAAGTTTGGGAATTTAGTTCACTTAAAAAGTGAAGAGCATATCCCTATTGCTGTTCTTTGTTCCAAACACTTCAATCAGATTTTTTTCTTTTTCAATCTCTTGATCAGGAGATTCTTAATAAATGAAGTGTTTGGTTAATTCCTTCCTCCCTTTCTACCAAATTGAACTAACATGTTTGGCTTTTTTTGATCCACTTCAAAAAAATGGAGAGCATATGCCTAATGCTTGTTCAATTTGACAAATAGTAAGGTTTTTCTATTAATCTAGATTCAATTAATAGCCACAATTTAAGCAAATGCAAGCTTGATTTGATGAATACCTCTTTTTGTAGCTAGCAAAGGCTAGGTGCTTTTATGAGGTTTTTGGCTTTTTAATTTTGCTCACTCACCTAGTGGCGATCGTTCCCACTCCCTCCTCCAACAAATTAGTCCAACACAACCATACAAAATGAGGGAAACCAAAGGAACAATTGAAATTGCAAATTAAGTGTTTTTGACAAGATTTTTCCGAGAAATTCTAACTTAATGTAAGCAATTTTAATCCAAAGTAGGGAATTTATTCTTGTAAGCATCTAACACTTTAATGCAATGAGCATACAATTTCTCTTCTAATCCCAAACTCTCTAGAATTGCAGCATTACGAATCTCTTTTTCACGTTTAATTTGAATTCTTACCTCTTTACTTGCCTGAGTGACTTTGCTTTCTAGTTTCCTGACTTTGCTGTGTTTTCTCATCTGCAGGAAAAACATAGACAAAGAGTAAGAAAAATAGAAATTAACAATCTAACAGAAAATTTAAATGAAAAATACTACGCTTCATTTATCAGCTAAAGCGCATTAGTTAACAATTAGCAGGCGTGACTTTAAAATGCACAAGCGTCACTTTCCAATGACTCAAGTGGATTTTAAAGATCAGTAAGCATGACACTTTATTTGACAGGCATTAAAAGTATTGAAAATTGCGTACGATAAAGTATGCAAAGTGGCAAATAAAAACTACTAAGTGTTAATTAAAGAATACTAGGCATGACAGATCACAGTAAATTACGCAGTATAAGTCATCACAGATGGCAAAGTTCAGCTGATAAGCATTAGTTCTCAGATCACAGGCATCGCTTTATGCTTGCAGGCGTAACACTTTATCTCACAGGTGACAAAGAGAATAAAAGACAGAATAGAAGGAATTACTCAGGTGTCAGTCAAATACTTGTAAGCATCACCAGAATGCTCACAGGCATCATTAAATCCTTCATAGGCATCATTTCTCCTGTTCTCTGCAAAAATTCATGGAAAAGTGAAGACAAAACGCACAAAATTTGATGAAAGTGTTAGAAATGAGGCTCAAAGCCCCACGGTGGACACCATTTGTGTGTGTATGTTTAACACCTTCATGAAATTAGGATAATCAACTACAATTCTAGAAAAATACAATACAAATTTAAGCTAAGAATTGAAATTAACATCCATGACATCCCATGGTTCTCTAACTAAGTTTGGTAAGTGAAGCTCTCAGCCTATTCTCCACTAGTGACAATCCTAGAATGAGAAATATGATAGTACAATGCTTAATCTAGCTCTCAAACTCTCAAATGTGATACAAAGATAATTCAAATGCTCTCAATTGCTATGAAAATGCCTATAATGGTGATGCTTTTCAAATGAATTTCTAAGATGATTATTGCTCTCAAAATGCCTCTTATTTATAGTAAATTCCCAAGGGTAGGGGGTAGAGTCATTTAATCATGATTCAGCCTTGGTTGAGTCAAAAAATTTGCAATGTTTTTAAATGTGGGGACAATTTAAATGTTTGTCTCAAAGGTTTGGACAAAAAGACAAAATTGAGTGGATGAGATTCAAAGTTGAAATGTGTGATTGAGATTCAACTATTTTGGAGTGATCCATGTGCTTTTGTTCCTCAATTCTCATTGGTTGCTCAAATTGTTGTTGAAATATATTAGGATTAATTAAATTCTATTAATTAATTAAATTAGCCATGTAAGGGAATAGGTTCAATTTGATTTTTTTGATTTAAAACTATACAATTAATTGATTAAAATCAATTATATAGTGTTTTTGATCCCTTTAAGCTTGTATTTAATTATTTAATGTCATCATTTGATTTTTCCTTTGATTTAATGATTTTGTCCAATTTGATTTAATAAATGTCCATTTAAAATTGATTTGATCCTTTTTTTATGAGAATTAGTGCATTTTGATTAAGAATTTGTCATTTTAATGATTTTAATCACTTGTCCGTTTTTGAGTGTCTACACTACCTTGTGTTTATCTTCTTCTTTGAAATAATGTTATTTTCAATTGTTCTTTGCAAACTTCTCTATCTCTTATCAAAGCTCACTGAAAATCTAAAAATCTGATAAGAAGCAAAATGGCAGGGTTGTGTCTTTATAACATCCAGCAATGAATGCAATTAGCATGTCAAGATCACAAAAAATCTTTCCCTAATCACCTCAGCATTCACTTTGCATGTATTGAATTTCTAATTTTAGCTAGTCATGGTGTGTGAGGTTGACATGTACATTCAATTCCTGAAAAGAAAGTGAAAAAGGCCATCATTACATCCTTTTGCTTTAAAACCCTCGAAAACTATCAAAAAACCCTGGCTGTACACTAATTGGCCATTACTCATTCACTTTTTCGACTCAGCAGATTACTTTAACATGTCAGGATCTCCTATTCTTTTTTTTATCGCCATGAGACCTTAACCACTCTTCCTTCTAGAGATTACGCGATAACCAACTTCCTCATAATTTCAGGGTTCTTGGCCTAACTAGAGTTTGATCACGAGATTCAACAACCAAGACATACCTCTCAATCTCTGAACACTTGACTTGACTAGGGTTTCATCAAGAAATTGAGCAACCATGGCATTCTCATAGGCTTTGAGTGTTTCACTTAACTCATGTTTCATCTAGAGACTCAGTGACTAAAACATTCTCGCAATCGCCAGACATTAGCTCTAACCATGGTTTTATTGTGAGATTCAGAGATAAGATGTATCTCTCAATATCCAAATGCTTTACTTAACTATGATTTTATCTTGAGATTTAGTGATAGCCATTGATCCATGTCTTCATCCATGGTCGTCTCTCAATCTCAAAATGTTTCATGACTTGACCATATCATTACGAGACGTGGAGATAACATTTACTTCTCTTACTTCTTAACCTTTCTCCCAATCTCTGGATGCTAGACCACTAACCACCAACATTGCGAGATCCAGAGATAACTGCAAATTGTCATTACTTAGCCTTGTTGCTTGATCTCCAAATGGAAGACACTTAACCGCCAACATCAGGAGATTATGAGATAACTACGTCCTCCAAGTCGCTAAATACTTTAACTTAACCGTTGAATATTTGGATACTAGGAGATGACTCTTACTGTCAATTTATTAACTCTTTCCCCGAGTTGCTAGATTCCAAAAGACTTAAACATTATATCCCGAGACTTGGAGAAAGCTTAATCGCCAAGTCGTCAAATGTTAAGAACTTAATTGCTAATACTGTGAGATTCAGAGATAACCACAACTTGTCTAATCTTTCACCCTTTCGCTTAATCTCCAAATGTTTCTTTGACTTATTTGTTGCATTACGAGATCAAGAGATCAATGTCTTCACCAAGTCGCTGAAAGAAAAGAACTAACTATTGAAACTTGGAGATTGGGAGATAGACAGGAACATAAAAGCCATGTGCCGAATAAGGGGACTTAAGTGACGTGGAAAAGTACCACATAAATAGATCTAAGGTATGGTTTTAAGACTTAGACAAGGCAAATTTTATAAAACCCTTTGAAAAATAATGAGACCTATTTCCAAACTAGGTCATTTTCATAGGAACCCCATTAACATGAAAAATGACCAATAGGTTTGACTAGAAACATCTAATCTATCTTTATAAGTACAATATAGAAGATATTATTTAGTCTGAAGCAATAATTAATGTATTTTCTATTGCATAACATGACACATTATTTTTAGTAATGCATGTCACATCTCTCATGTGCAGGATCCTAAAAGATGGTTGATCCAGAGTAAACCCATAGATCTACAATCAAGAGAAGTTGCTTGTACTATGCTTGTTGTGGAGAATAAATAAGTGCATGTCATATCATCCAAGGAGCACAACACTCACAAAAAACACTAGGTCAGTCATTGCCTGCCCACTCACAAGCTTCTACAAGTTCCCAGAATCAACAACCCTATCCTCCCATTGAAACACATCTACAAAAAACATAGTAGGACACTACTGTGACTTTAATTCATCTAAAAAGATGCTACTATGTGCAAGATTGCCTTCTAATATGTACAAGAATCCCTTCTAAAATGAAACATATTTGTAGAATGACACTTTAATACACTTCCTTTTATTATGTAAAGCTTCAACTATGATTTCACATCAAAGACCTATTGATGTATCCCTTGCACCTTCTTTTGGTGCAAGTGCTAGTTGCATCTTCCCTCCTTCATCCAATAACTATTTATAATTTGTAAGTTATTACCTTGTCATAATATCATTTAGCATTGTCTATGTACACAACAAGATACCATTCAAACTACCCTACAATTCAAATAAATTCTTGTATTATATTTAAAACCAGTACCATTCTTACAAAAATTATTTTATATATTTAAGCCGATAGGATTCACCTACTGGGAAGCTCCTGTACGACCATCACATATTCTTCAACTTTATCGTTGAAGAATATGTGATGTACTTGCATCATTATGGAGAAATGTTATTGATTTAGATCATTCTTATCTTGGCTTTCAACCTTCTTAATTATCTGAATAGTTGTATTGGGACTTCTACTTCCCTTTTCATCTATGCAAGTTTCATGAATAAGATAATAAATAAATAGTTTTGGCTATTCCCATCATGATTACCCCTATACTTGCAACATTTTACAACATATTTTGTTGAACTCTGTATTTCTAATATTTATTCCTTCAATGAATGTACCGAATAAATGTGAGGAATTAATTATAGAGGACATCTTATTCGTTCCTACTTCTAACCTAACCCTAATCAATGTTAAACAACTATACCAAAACCTTTAACTATATAAAACAAACTATTAAAAGTAAATCTTAACCCTTAACACGACATTAAATTAACAACAATGATTATTGTAACCTTAACCCTAACTCTAATAGATTATCATTATCATTATAGTTATAGTAATATACTAACCGTTCAAGTTAGTTATTACCATGTCCCTGCCATTGACCGTTCCTTAAATGGTAACGTTATATGTGATACTAATAATAATTATCATGTTAAATTGTAGACAACATAAAAAAATGTATTCCCAATTATGATACTTTAATCCTAACTCTAAAACATATATCTCATCTCTAACTACGTCTATAATCTTACTCTCACACAAACCCTAATACTAACCGTATACCTAACACTACATATGATTTAACCCTGACTATAAACCGTACATCCTAAAATCTACTTGCATAAAACCTTAATTGATCCTAACCCTAACCCTACATGTACAATAGCCTAAATGTAACAGTAACTATTAGTAATCTTGACCATATTACCAATTGTAATGCTAACCCTAACCCCTTACCCTTATCTTTACCTTTAATATAAGAGGTGCAAGTCCAAAATTAATAGTACTCCTAAGGTTAAAATTAAAACCTAATTGTAACCATAACCCTCTCGATTACCATATGTAAAATGGTAAAAATGGCGCTTATAGTAACCCTTAATATGATACTAATCCTAACTGTAAACATAGAATCCTATTCCTAATCATAACCCTGACCCTAACTCTAATATGTCATCGTTAACATTATAATTACTTATATATGGTAACCGTTCAAGTTAGTTGTTACCATGTCCCTACCATTGACAATACATTAAATGTGATACTAATGATAATTATCACGTTAAAATGTAAATAACATCCGAAAATGAATTACCAAGTATGATACTTTAATCCTAACTCTAAAACCTAGATCCCATCGCTAACTACGTCCATAATCTTACTCTCACACAAACCCTAATACTAACCCTATACCTAACACTACATATGATTTAACCCTGACTATAAATCGTACATCATAACACTATACAGAACCTTAAAATAACCCTATCCCTAACCCTACATGTATAATAGCCAAAATGTAATAGTAACTATTACTAATCTTGACCATATTACTAACCGTAATGCTAACCCTAACCCCTTACCTTAATCTTTACGTATAATATTACACTAAATATGATACACCACGTAACTGTAAACATAACATCCTAACTCAAACCTCCATCTTACTATGACATAATAATATTGATACTGCCCATAACTATAATTATAACCGGTCACACAAAACTACTCCTAATGTAAAATTTTAACCCTAACCCTAATCGTAACCATAAGCCTATCGTTTACCATAGGTCAAATGCTAACCATAATGGTTATACTAACCCTTAATAGGTTAAACCATAACCCATCACTAACCCTACAAGAAACACTACTTATGAACCCCAAATCATATTACTAATTTGACAATTGACCCTATTTTTCATACTAACCTTAACCAATCTTTTATCCCTAATACTAATCCAAACTCAACACTCTACATCCCATCGTTAACCCATGATTAACCCTCACCGTATTAGTAACCCTAACCCTAACCTGTTACTCTAATCTTAAACTTTAATGTTACACTAATGTGATACTAATCCTAACTATAAACCTAACATCATATCCCTAACCACATCCTTAATCTCACCCTATTCCTAACCCTAATCCTAATTATAACTCTTACTCGAACCCTAACTCATAAGGTAAAGTATCCTACTAACCCTAACCCTAACTCTCATCCTAACCCGAACCCGAACCCTAACCCTAACTATAACTCTTACTTGAACCCTAACTCATAAGGTAAAATATCTTACTAACCCTAACTCTCACCCTATCCCTAACCCTAACCCTAATTTAACTCTTACCCAAACCCTAACTCATAATGTAAAATGTCCTACTAACCCTAACTCTCACCCTGTCCTTAACCCTAGCCCTAATTGTAACTCTTACCCAAACCCTAATTCATAAGCTAAAATGTCCTAATAACCCTAACTCTCACCCTAACCCTAACCCTAACCCTAACTGTACCTCTTACTCGAACCCTAACTCACAACGTAAAATGTCCTACTAACCCTAACTCTGACCCTATCCCTATCCCTAACCCAAACTGTAACTCTTACCCGAACCCTAACTCATAAGCTAAAATGTCCTACTAACCCTAACTCTCACCCTATCCCTAACCCTAACCTAATTGTAACTCTTACCCGAACCCTAACTCATAAGCTAAAATGTCCTACTAACCCTAACCCTAACTCTCACTCTATCCTTAACCCTAACCCTAACCCTAACTGTAACTCTTGAACCCTAACTCATAACGTAAAATATCCTACTAACCCTAACTCTCACCCTATGCCTAACCCTAACCCTAACTGTTACTCTTACCTGAACCCTAACTCATAATGTAAAATCTCCTACTAACCCTAACTCTTACCCGATTTCAAATTATTTTAATAATTTATAAATTTATAACTATGTATATACTATTTTTTTTATTTTACAACATTAAACCTAATTGTTGCCCTAACAATTTTATTTTATTTTATTTTTCTACCATATACATAAACATTACAAATCGTAAAATGTTTACTATGTTGTGCTACAACTACTACTAGCTTATATATATATATATGTATGTATGTATATATACATGTATGTATATATACATGTATGATGTATACATACATGTATATATACATGTATGTATGTATACATACATGTATATATACATATATATATACATACATACATGTATATATACATATATATATACATACATACATACATATACATATACATATATATACATATATATATATCTATATATGGATATATGTATATATACATATATATATACATATATATGTATATATACATATATACATATATACATATATATATATATGTATATATATATATATTATATATGTATATGTATATATACATATATATATATGTATATATACATATATATATATGTATATATATATACATATACATATATATATATATACATATACATATATATATATATACATATATATACATACATATATATATATGTATATATACATACATATATATATATATATATGTATATATACATACATATATATATATATGTATATATACATATATATATATATGTATATAT